>JAHZMT010000656.1:0-20779 GCA_027743785.1 Sinhomidia bicolor | reverse complement strand
TTTGACAGCATTTCAATATCAGTCATGTTCCTTGGCTTAACTGTGGTTGTTGGGAGTGGTGGCTCTTCACTGGTTATTGGATGTTGTGAGATTGGAGGTTGCGTTATTGGATGTTGTGAGATTGGAGGTTGCGGATGTTGTGAGATTGGAGGCTGTGCTGTTGAAGGCTGCGCCGTTGGACGTTGTGTTATTGGAGCAGAAGTGGATGGTGCTATTTTGCCACAGTTCTTTCTGTTAAGTGTACTATCGTAATGTAGATAAATATCCATCCACTTATTCCACGTAGTTTCCTTCAGTACCTGCATATCCTTCACATTATTTGGCCTACTTGCCGCTGTTTTTTCGAATTTGAAAGGACCCGGTGGACAACCGCCCTTATCTGCAACATTTGTACTTAGAATAAATCCCACCCCGTGTTGGACACAGTGCTCGTACTCTAGATTGGACACAATCCGATACTGACTCGGATTGGATGATTCAGTGTATATAATTTTGTCAACATTTGCGTTCCTGAAAGTTTGCAAAACTTCAGGCTTCCATTTCGGATTATAAATCGAGGGACTGCCAAGTACATCAAACTCCATTCTTCCGGGAAGAAACACTTGGGATAAGCTCACTCTGTAATTGGGAAGCCGCAAGTTTGTATCCTTAAAAGAATCGTACACACTCACAATCCTATTTATTCATTTGTAAAGAATTATGCAGTTACAAGGCACAACATAAGATTTTATATACCTAATAGCTAACAAATACGAAAAGATTCCTGTAAGAAGAGACTTACAGAAACTGGAAGAATTCAACTGGAGCATAGGGTTGATCATACCAACGAAATGCAACTTTAATTCTTTGGTTTACTGGTACGCTTGCTTTTAAAAAGTACACCATTGGTTTCTGAAGTTATAAAAGGACTATATGTAGTACATACATTTTGAATAATCACTAATGAATAAGAAAATTAATAATAAGAAGAAATGAATCAATTATTACACTAATGTAAGCTTTAGAATGGTATGTACACTTGGGGTAATGTACAGACGATGACCAATCCATGGACTCTTTCTGACTGTTGTCAGGTTTGTAGTCGCTACCTTTTACATGTTTCACATTTACAAATTCTCCAAATGGTATTCCCAGCGGCCCTAGTATTCCTTGTATATAGACTCCAGTGATAGTTTCGCTTTTCCAAACCAAATTTGAAGAATTTGATCCGATTGTTGTCCCTTTTCTTCGAAATAATCCGTAAAAATCAAAAACCATCCAATGATCCATTTTAGACCAGTGTGCTCCCGCATTCGCCTTGAACTGCAGTTGGTAAGGCAGTATCTGAAACAACGTAAGATCTTATATGAATTACATTAGTACATACAAGTAGACATTACAAGTACATACTTGCCCCTGTATTTTATTGCATAATTCGATACACCATTGTCTGAAACGTCAACAACCAAAGTAACAGCCCTTGAAATTTTTTTAAGAATAAAAGTTACGACTACTATAAAAAAACTTGAAATTTTTTAATAAACTTCTTATAAACTTCATTATGACTCATATAATATATGTGGATACAAAACGAACCAGAATCATCTCGGGATCATTTCTTACCTAATACACTTGTTTTAACAACGCATACACTTGGAGATATTTAATACTAAACGGATGGGGAAACATGACCAGAACGGAATTCTGAGGGGCTTGATACCTTTACATCAAATAGCTAAAAGTATCCAAAACTGAATTTTAAAAAAGTTTTTGAAACTAATACCCCCCATAACTTCTTTTAGGGGGAATGTTCGGGTCCAGAGAATTTCGGGCCAACGTTATTCAAAAAACAAATCAATTAATCATGGAAGAATGCTATGTTTACGTAGTGCTTTAACTAGATAATGCAACGTAACATTGACATTGTACTTCTCTAAACAATGATAACTATAGATAAAGCATAACATAAACATAGCATATTATTCTATGTCAAGTAGTTGTTTCCTTAAAAAACTTTGGTCCGGTTCCCGGGGCTGACATTTATACTTTGGATGTTGACGATGTTGACAGGTAAATGGTTTATTGAATAATGCAATAAAATATGGGCGCAGCTACTTGTAACTTGCAATATTTAACCAAAAAGTGATGGTGATAGTATGGTAAGAATAAATTATAGGTTCAGAGTTGATTGACTTTGTATAATTGACTCTAATCTACTGACCTGAATTTTGGTGGCCTGGCGATGTTTGGGGGGAATGAAATGGTGATCCTTAGCACGATATTTAAATCCTTCATAATTTGGTGCTTGTCCTTGGTTAAAGGTCTTGTCAATGTCGTCTATAACCTAATTAATGTTTAAAGACAACAAAGCGTACTCGTATTAGATTAAACATAAATGGTGCATAAATATTAAATAAATGCATAAATAGGTTAAACATAAATTTGTTCTTAATCGATTCTGCACACTTTGCCAAGGTGAGGTTCCCCAGTAAAAATACTATCCCACTTGTCCGTGTCTGGATTCCTTCCGACGCAAAATGGGAATCTGTTCATTAGAACAGTCGAGTTTAATTCCCGCATGGAGAGGATACCGGAAGAGAACAAACAATTTTTAATGATGGTTTTATTTATTCCAGTTTATTATATCCATTTATTAATGTTTAAATAATACGAAATATTTATTTGTTCAACAAACAGACGAGACGGGTTAGGCCTAAACTTCTTCCCCGTCTGGGAACCTGGACAGTAGTCTGGGGTTTCAGCAGAACTGTCGCTGCTATTTAAAGCAATTATGACAATGATGATTGCAATTGATATTGTTAAACGTGAGGACGTAATGGACAGAGTAGAGCCCATTATTGCTCCAGTCATTTTGAAGTTAGCTGACGAAATACTTGGCAAAAAATAGTACAGATAAAAATTAAAAATAGATCACTCTAAAGTATAATGGTAATCTAAAATTCGGAAAATATATTCAAGTTGATTCCAACGACGGGAACTATTTATAATAACCGTGCACTTGAGATGAGGAATTTCGTTATATTTAATACACCTATGATATTTATGATAATTTATCAAAGTTTTGTTTTCATTTTTGTGAATATTAATTTATCATATTTATTGAGTCTGTTTGCCGTTTCCGTGTGGACTTGGTGATATAGCAACCATGCCTATCCCAAAGCGTAAGTGTCAACTGTACATGTGTACATGATAGTTTTCATTCAAACGAATAGTGCGATAAAAATTATAAACTGCTGTCAAAATATAAAGTGTATGTTCACTAGAGTGTTAATGCAAAAGATTAACTACCGTAAGTATCTATAGTCCTTAACGTAAGCCAACAATTTTAGCGCAAAGTTTTTTTATTGAGATTTTCCTTTAAGCAAATTAAAAAAGAAATATGCATATGCAATGCGAAAAATAATGCAAAAATAATGTTACCTAGTAACAATTATTGCTTTTACCCACTCCCATTCACCACCGTTGATCGTATACCGAAAGGTGTAAGTTGTTGGATAGTAGTAGTAAATAGAACGCGTTCAATAATAGGTAGTAAAATTTGGAATGCAATAAGATGGGGTAAGTTGAGACTCAAACGTTGTTTAACACAAATTAAAAAGAACATACCTATATGATAGGTCTACTTATATGAAAAGAAGCTAATTAAACCTTTATAATAAATAAATGTTCAGCTGCCAACAATGTTAATTATGGATGATGACAATGACATTAATACAAAGTTTCATTTCAAAAAAATAAAGTTCCTTTTTGATGGCTCTTACTGCTAGCTAAAAAAACAATGGTAACATCCAGTTTATTATCTTTCAGTAAAAATTCAACATCCTCATCATTAGGAATGTATTTTTAATCACTAAAATTTCATTAGGGATATAAATTAGTTGAAGATGCTGAATTAGAAATTGATTGATGGTGATGATGGTGATTATTATGATGATGATGTTGTTGTTGCACTGCAGCCGCCGCTGCCCAACAGTAATTATTATTGTCGAAATAATAATTAAAGCAATCTCCAGGGTAGAAATCCCCGCCAGCGCTGCCACTTCCTCCTCCTTGCCCACCACCATAGTCTGCAGTTATTGAGCTGAGGTAACTGCTGCTGCTTGCGCCACTGCCATTCACTCCACCACCTGCCTTCCCACCACCACTCCATAGTCCCCCAGTGGTTGAGGGCGATGATGAGGATGAGGGCGCACCCGGAACTACAACTCCCATTCCAAGAACGCCATCGCCAGTATTTCCACTAGCCAGTGCCAAAGGATTAGTGGCATAGGACATGGTCGGAATGCTCCATGGTGGTCCAGCAGATAGTAACGCTGCCTCCGCAGACATTTCCCTACTTTCACCACTGCCATAGTCGGAATATGCTGCCGTTGCTGTTCCGCTATAGTATGAAACAGAGGGATGATTGTGATGATGATGCTGCTGCCCACTGGAAACATTGTTATTGGTGAGAGTTGTGGTGGCGCTACCTGATTGGTGATTATGATGGTCGTAATAATCCAAGTGGAATATATCGGATGGTTTAAAAAATCCTTCCGTGGAAGATGCAGAGGTGGAAGGTAGTCCAACGGGGTAACTTGAAGCATTTGCTGAACAATTAGTGGAGGAGGATGATAGCTTTACTGAAGGATCTGGAAACTGGGGCAATGCCAGATTTTTTGTCGTCGCTGAAGAGGAGGACGCTACTGAGTGTCCTTGTTGCTGCTGCTGCTGTGAGTAACCACTTTGATTATGAGGGTGGTGGTGCGGGTGGTACGTAGGTAAATGGGAAGAGTGCTGGTGGTGATGGTGAGTTAACGGAGGGGGTGTGATTGCAAGAGAACTTGTTACAGACCAAGTCGCAGCTGCTGCTGTTAAGCCTGAATGAGCTAATGACCAAGATGATGATGTGGGTCCCAACTTTGCGTCCAGTCCACCAGTACAAATGCAAACATGCTGACCACAGCGGTAGCAGTTTTTGCTAAGAGCGGTGCTGACGGTAGAGTAAGGAGGATCACTAGATGAAGGGTTGAGTGTGCCAGCGGGGCAGAGTGAAGTAGCAATACGTTTGTCCGTTTGCTTTCGCTTTCTCCGAACTTTAAACCCTGCTTTCACCGAGTTCTAAAGAAATGATGATGATAATACACAGAGGTATAAGTGTCAAAGCAAAGTTTATTTTTAAAATAATGAAGCAAATGTCATTATTAAATAATAAACTACCTGAATAATATTTGTTTTCTTTGAAACACGGATTTTCTTGGGTAGCCCCGTCTGTGAATGAAGAATTTTCTTTCTCACCTCCACCGACTTGTTTGAGAGGACGGAGGGATGAGACGAGACGATGACTGGTGGTGATGATGATGATGGGACTGATGATTAGAAGACGATGAGCAAGGATTGCTGATTGCAGCAGCAGCAGAAGACACGGTCATTGTTGTGGGCAGTACAGTTGGAGCCGGGATTCCCTTTATCATCATTATCATCCTATCCATTTCTTTTCATTTTTCGTCATTGTCCTCGTCTTAATCAACATCTTATTGTTCAAAACCGTAATTCAAAGATTTCTCTTTGTTTACCATTGTCACTTTAAGAAGCCGTAAAGATCAGATCGGGTTACACACGGTCAATTCACTTCTCAATAAAAAAAATTGAGAGCAGCTCTATTTGAACTACATTATCACTAACTTTTACTTCACAATACTACCATTATTGACTAAGGGTGCCCGCATTTTTTTCACCCATTTTATATTTAAATTGGGGAAACTGCTTGTGTGTGGGTATATGTAGTGTAGCTAAAAGGAGAACACCGTTTCTTGTTCAGTTCAGAGTGCCCCAAAAGTGCAATTTCTTTGCTCTATTATAACTGCAAGTTGTTGAACTGCATTGACCTCACTAATGAAACTTTGTAATTTTATAAGTTGCACTTTTTACACAAAACCATATTCTTCTTATAAGACAAAATGAAATTTTAACTCCTTGCTGAACTAGTACACGCTTATCAAACGTTTTGCAAAATAATACTTTTACAGTAAATTAAGTACACGTCTTTGTTCGCTGGTTGAAATTTAAATTTAAGTGTTAATAAATAAATATTAAATCAAAAGTAAGTTTTCTCTCCTTCATAATCCGTGGATCTTCAAGGTGGTCTTTTTGCAGTTCGTAGTATTTAGTAGCGTAGTTTAGTGGTAACTGCAGTAATTTTTGAAGCTTTCCAAATGCAACATGAATGCATATCTAAAGTAGCGACTATTAGTTTAGATGTTTATTCCAGCAATTAAGTTGTACCGGCTCTCCGTGAACCTCAAAATAAACTAATCCAATCCAAGACACTTGACCACTGCGACAAGTTTCTACTAGAAGTAACGGTTTTCATTAAAGACACCCATAGTCAGACAAAACACACACACTTCTTGTCTCAAAGGGTTGCTTCCACAACAACAACAGAAATCCCATCTACGCACTCCACCATCTCCACATTGAGAAAATCTCTTGGCACGCTTGCTCTTCCGACCTTTACTACAGATTCCACTGCAGCAATCCCAACTTTGTATTCCTTCTCACTAACTAATGCCAGATTAGATACGACAAGTTGCCCGCCCGCTCGGGCTTTTCTTTGCTCTGCTCAATTCATTACAGGACTTTTTTTTATCATCTCTGAAAAATTAACAGCAGAGCATCAGCAGCCTCAGCAGCAGCAATGCATGCAGCGTTGACTGATTCAGTGGGAGTAGCAGGGCATGTACATATATATCCATCCTCTCATAAAAAAGTAAGTAAACGGGCATTTATGATGATGATGTTGATGATGGGGGAGCATTACAAACAAGTACATAGTAAACACATGATTAAACATCATGAGGACATGCCCCTTTTATTTTTCTGTGTTATAAACATGTTTTGATTTTATTTTAAACAAAAAACGAGCATACACAGACCAGACACAATGATCAAAATTAGATTGTAAAATGGTCAGATATATGCATATTTTTTTAAAATATGTTTTTTAGTTAACAAATGCAAGGTATAAGATATTCCGTTAGAAAATATGATGACTGTGTGTAGGTATCTAAATCTCTTTAGATGATTTACACAATGGCATTGTCCAGTTCAAGTCCAACAACATGGACCACACAACAGCAGCAGCTTACGCCGTAACAAAATTATTAAGGAGAGCAGTAGCATGGAAATTATAAGATAATTCAGTCTCAGTGAAAATAATATTGACATGAAAATTGATGTCAAAAAAAAGTTTACTCGATGCAGTAGCCAGCCAGCCAGCCAACAGCAAAAAACGTAACTTGACAGACAGTAAAAGTTTTAGGGGCGAAGCAAGACTAATAAAAAGACTTGCAAGTTGATGATGATGCTGTTTACTTGTTATTATCACTGTAATTAATTATAATATATTGTAGATGGTATTATAAGTTCACTGTTTGAAATGTGAACACGTACACAGCAGCGTACATGTTGTTTGCCACTACTACTACTATAGTAGTAGTACTACTGCTTTGCGTACCAGTTCTCTATTCGATACAGAGGGAAATTGGAGCATTATCATGACATGTATGTGTAATGCTATAATTATTAGGTATCAAAACGCATCAGGCTTCGTCAAAGAGTTATTAGATAATCACTGCTTTCCTTCTCCTTCTTCATTTTGGCAGCGAAGCGTATATAAGCTGCTATAAATTTAATACGAGAGAATCCATCCCATCTCCCTATTTGCACAGAAACTAAAGCACATATTTTCATTCACGTGATGTATTTATTATTTGATATGACCAATATATTTTTAAAATCCTTTTTTTTCTTAAAGTTTTTGGAAGTGATCCCAGCTTGAATATTAATAATAACAATTGTTGTATATATACTTACTCCATGCTCCAATCGACTGTATAAATATTTTTTGTAATAATAATGAAAGCACTTTGGCTTGTCACGCTTCCATTTTTGATATCATAATTCATAAAGGAAAAATTCACCTGACACTTTTTTCCAACTCTCCTGCGTCGTCTTCATCATCTTCCACCTTTGTGCTTTTTAGTTGAGTGAAAATTGGTGGAGAGATGGCTTCAAGCTGAAATATAAAATATGATACATCTATGCATCCTTTTTATATGCACTTTTTATTAGAAACGAGTGTCAGATTTTTAGTGAAAATCTTTTTTGATAAAAATAATAATATTCATAAATACAAACACACAAGATTTATATGTCAAGTAGCATGACTGTGTGGCTCTCTGTGTGTGTGTGGCTCAAGTACAAGTGCGCATCCAACATTATCATCCCTTCATGGATCCAGTAGCAAAATCCGTGCACAGCACAGCAGCAGGGGTTGAAAGCTCAAGCTTTGCTTCTGGCTTCTCTGACGATAATAAAACTCAGTAGCTAATTCAGAAGCGATATGCAGCCAAGAAAAACAATGTGAAAAGGCCTAGAGACTCTCAGACGTACATGTATATTTTATAACGAAAATTAATCAATAATAAGGCAAGGTGTTAAAGGCCGTGTATTATGCTAATTACAGGTTTTCCTCGTCCAACAACGTCAGGTGAGGTTGGCTCAAGTCAAGCCTCCAGCAGCACAAGAAAACACGGAGGGAGGTAAAACAGCAGCGCATTATTATGCATTTGCAGCTAATATCTAATCCAATAGCTCATTATATTATTATTATTATTATCTGATAAAGAGCAGCAGTAACGGACCAACTACAGTTATTGTCAAGCTATCATTATTGCTGTGCATGTGTGTATGCGTGTGTTTTTTATCCGTGGGGGTTCCCCAAACTCTTTTTGTCTTTATCAAAAAAATATATGGAAAGAATGAATGAATTTATTATTATGTATTATATTTTTTTAGAAAAGCTGCAGTAGTAGCAGAAAAAGCACTTGTAGCTTAATTTATTACACGGCGAGCTTCAAACTCACCGATAAAATACACACCTGCCAATAATACACTACTCATCTACCTCTCTCACTGTGCTGACTATGTCAGTATTAATTATTTATTTTGCAATATTTATTAATCTCTTTCCTTGACTTGTTCTTGGCAGCAAAGTGTGGTAGTATCCCATTTTCCACTGGATTATTTGTCATTTTTTATGGCGTCCAGCTTTCATTTATTTTAGAAAATTAATTAGTACATGAGGAGATGCGAATAACTTGAAGAAATAAAAATAAATTACAGCTCAAGGCACACCATTTCTTTTTACATTCTCTTTATTACATCAGTTCAGCAGGTGAAGGAAAGGGAGGAAAGGAAGAGAGAGAGAGAGAGAGAGAGAAAAAATGCAAATTTTGATACCATAAAGATTCTTATAGCAAAATTATTATTATGTTAGGCCAGCCAAAAAAATTAATCGTGCTCTGTTCGTTCATTGCTGTAATATCATATTTCATTATGGCTACTCTTTTTTTTCATCCACATCTTGACAAAATAATATTCATAATTACTCATGTTGTTGCGACTCGTACACTATCATTAGTGAGTGAACAAAAATACATAACAAAGGGGTAAGTGAGTCGAGTAGCGTGATGATCAATTAAAGCACGTAGTAATTCGTAATTGNGTTGTTGCGAGTCGTACACTATCATTAGTGAGTGAACAAAAATACATAACAAAGGGGTAAGTGAGTCGAGTAGCGTGATGATCAATTAAAGCACGTAGTAATTCGTAATTGTAATCTGTGTAAATAAATAAGTAAACAAAATGAAGGAAGGGTAGGTCGCCACAAACATTACGAGAGAGACAGTTATGAGCATTTCAGAGATTTTTGATACGAGTAATTAATTGAGGCAGACCAAACCTAACCAGACCACAGTAGTAGTAGTAGTAAGAATATTTGAAATAAAAATATATTTTACTCTTTACAAAATTCACGATTAAAAAAACAGGTTTTTAAGGGATTCATTACTATGATGAGCGTGTAATCTCATCTTACCCCGTATATACAAGATGCACTGTTGACAATGTTGCTAAACGACTGAGCTAACGAACCAAACTATTTGCTTTACAGTTTTATTTTTAGGTTGAGTTTTTTTGGATAAAGTAAATTTTCTCATTAGAATCTGTAATTGAAATTTGTTTTTTTTTTAAACGGAGACAAGGCAAATAAAGTCTGTGTACTAGACTGGATACAGAGCTTTGTGATGTAATGTATTTTCAAAGGGGTTTTCACAAGTTTTAAAGAGAAAGCAGCAGACGTAAGTTTGAGAGTTGAAGAATTTTCTCTGTGTGAAAGCAAGAGTTTTTTTTCTCTTTCTCTCTCTGATGATGAGAGCGGAGCGGATGAAAAGAGGCGAACTAAACGAATGTTTAAATATTAGATAGAGCTGTAGTGTCACACAAGAAGCAATTATCCAATTTTATGGTTAGTTGAATGTGAATTGGAACACACAGCGAGCGGAGCAGAGCGAAAGAACAAGCGTGATCCCTTTTTTTCAGAGAGCAGAGCAATGCGACAAAAGAAAGAGAGTTTGTTAAGCGGACTTGGTATTTTTTTCATGGTTAAAGTTGTGTTGAAAGGCAAACAAAATTACTAGAAAGAAATAAAAAAAGGGTTGAGTTGAGCAAAGAGACGACAAGTGTACAAAAGGGATGATCTCGTTCTCTTGTGAAATTATTTTATCATCATCAAAGGACTCGACTCTCAATTTCATGCTCCTTCCTTCTCTTCTTTGCATTCAGACGTCATGATCATGCTCAACATTTTCTGCTGAATTACGCTGGGACAATAAAAACAAAACTAGAGAACACTTTTGACATTCTGTTGAAAAGCTCTGTCTCTCTCTCTCTCTCTGTGTGGCTGTGTGGTGTCCCTTGAATAGAAAGAGGAGTAGTAGCAGCAAACCTTATCTAAAATCTTGGTCAATCACATTTCTCATTGTTCACCAATAACTCTGCTGCTGCTTTGTGGTTGTGTAAATGGAAATATTACGTTATGCTCCAGTTTTAAATGAAATTAATAAAATGATGATATCCGACACCAGTCCAGTAGTTCAATGCAAAGATAACTCTAGTAAAAGGAGCCTATTTTGATATCTCTATTTAAACCACTGGACAATGGGAATAAAACGTGTCTTTTTCATACTAACTTGTTGTCTAGCCACAGCTCTGTATTTTTGTCTGTGTCTGGAACAGATTCTCTTTTGGAGTAACTTGAGATGAGCATCATGATAGTATTATTATTATTATTATTATTAAAGTATTAAACAGAGATCACAGAGGCAATAAAAGATTCTTTTTCTCAGCAAAATCACTGTGAGAGCTTTGCATGTGAAACAAACAAAATAATACACGCTTGGTGAAACAAAAGCTTTATCGCACAAAAATTACTTTCAAATCAGTCGACGTCTTTTTATTCTCCGCTTACATTTCAATCATTTGATTACAACTTATCATCATCATCATAATAGTAGTAGTATTCTACTGTATATCTATATCTACTCCTAACTGTAACTATAGTCGACCATATTTAAATTTACAGCTATTTACATGAGTAATCAATAAAGTAGATATATTTTATACACTATATATATTCTTTTATAAAATATATCTTCACTTTCAACAACAAAAATTAAACATTGCATTATTCTCTTGATTTGGCGTTTCAGGTTTAAAAAGTGACATAATAAAAATATTCAAACATGCCTTTTTATAAACATAACCATTCAAGCAAACACGACTAAAAATTATTTGAAAAAAAGCATTCAGTCCGTCATTCAAAATAAATGGTAACGATAGTAATAATACACATCGTTGTTTTGTAACGCGTCACATTACCCCAAACATATACATGTAAAGCTGCCGTTAAAAATATTAAGATAACCCCTCTGATGTTTCAGGTTTAAAAAGTGACATAATAAAATATTCAAACATGCCTTTTTATAAACAACCATTCAAGCATACACGACTAAAAATTATTTGAAAAAAAAAAACATTCAGTCCGTCATTCAAAATAAATGGTAACGATAGTAATAATACACCTCGTTGTTTTGTAACGCGTCAAATTACCCCAAACATATACATGTAAAGCTGCCGTTAAAAATATTAAGATAACCCCTCTGAAGTTGCAAGATTAGACTATAAAATTAGGATATTGTTTTTTGCAAACGAAGTTAGTAATTTTTTAAAAGTTTATTACGAATTGTTTGAAAGTGCTTCAATAGTTTTAAGAATCCACTCTGTGCTACTGGCTATGGAGGATACCTTGAACTTTTCTATTCCGCACTTTGGCCTGTTGGAGGCAGTGGCAATGCCAGCCAGCGCCCATTCCTTTGTGTCCTCATTTTGGCAAAATAAAGGACCTCCAGGGAATACCTTGACCTCCTTGAGGCAGTCCCTTCCAGGTGGATCGTTTTCAAAGCAGAGCGGAGACACACGTGCGGAGGAAGAATCGCTGTTTTGGTGGGAGTTTGTGGTGGGGGAGGAGCTGCTGGTAGGGTGGCACGAGTCTGGACTAAGCTGATGCATTGCAGTTTCAACAAGTTCATCTAAAAGAAATATAAAATTAGTACCTGGCCGGGCAAGCTAGTTATGTAGTAACTTTGTTAAAAAGTTCAATCACAAACCTCCTTTACTCCATCCCAACCGCACGCACTTTGCATTTGCCTTATCCCACGCAGGCAGGCTAACTCCCGTTCTTCCGTCTGGCTCATCAGGCAGACAAATGTGTCTTGCAAAATCCGAAAAGATAACCGGACTCGCCATTTTGATCAGTACCAGATTATCGCCCAGCGGACTCTTCACCATTCCCACCACTCTTCTTTCTTGTTGCCACGGGGACGTCGTGGTCATTCTTACCCTTCCAAAGTGTACCGTCCATCTTGCCTTCTGCTGACCTGTGAAACACTGATCGGACGTAAGTAGCCACTGACTTGTCACCAGGGTAGCGTCACAAACGTGTTGTCCATCCTTTAGCAGAGCCGCGTGCCACGGCCAATCCCCATGATAAGCCCATCCCTTGCTTACGCGTTGGTGGGAAGGTCGTTGTCCGCATTCTAGATGATTGCATCCGACATAAAGCACCTTTCTTGTGGGGCACGGTCCAGCACTAAAAGTAACCTCTGAACTAGAGCCGGGCTCTTGTATCCTAACATAACTACCGGCACCTTCACCCTTTTCGCTAGAGTCTGGTGGCGCCTCGTGTGTCTGGTTGAATACGCACAAATGCAACTTTACGAAATCCCAAAAGTTCACAAGCTGACGAGCCAATATTATCAAGTAAAAGTTGACTCTCTGGTTCCCATAACGAATTGGATGATGACTCGTTCCTTTCTACGCACAGTTTTCCCAAGCGACCCTGCATATTTAATTTTTAAGAAAACATCAAGCTTTTAAATAAATAGCATTTGTTTTGGTTTTGCTTTGGACAACAATTTGACTCACAGATTCGCTCATTACCTGATCATGCACAAAAAGGTAGCCTTCGTTGAAATACTGGTGAACGTAGCCAGCTGCCTCCTGACTGGGAGCAAGGGTCACTTTCAAAAAAAAATTAAATGAATATTATCGCATAACAAAATATACTTTTACATAATGCCTCTTTGCACTCATAAAAAAGTGAAATGAAACTTTCACGTGACAAATTAAATTATTAGCAGAAACAACAAATATCCACGTCACCATCCTCATCTTTATTAACTTACAGCACGCTTTTTCATCTGAGCCATTAGGACAGTCAACGACCCCGTCACCTAATGAAGAAAACACACGTCATTTATTACAACTGCTTAGTAAACATTTTGTATGGGGTCAAGTGCGACAACGGCAACGTACATTTCTTTTCTGGAGGAATGCATTCTCGTCCAGCTCCGCAATGAAAATTGCCTGGCGGACACTAACAAAAAGCAAACAATGGTATATAGTAAATAATATAATAGACAATTGCTTGAAAATCAGAAAATTATTTTATTTACGTAGGAACAATGTAGCTCATCCGAAAAATCAATGCAGTCCATAACACCATCTGCAGAAACAACAAATATCCACGTCACCATCCTCATCTTTATTAACTTACAGCACGCTTTTTCATCTGAGCCATTAGGACAGTCAACGACCCCGTCACCTATTGAAGAAAACACACGTAATTTATTACAACTGCTTACTAAACATTTTGTATGGGGTCAAATGCGACAACGGCAACGTACATTTCTTTTCTGGAGGAATGCATTCCCGTCCAGCTCCGCAATGAAAATTGCCTGGTGGACACTAACAAAAAGCAAACAAAAGTATATAGTAAATAATATAATAGACAATTGCTTGAAAATCAGAAAATTATTTTATTTACGTAGGAACAATGTAGCTCATCCGAAAAATCAATGCAGTCCATAACACCATCGCAGATTCTCTTCTTCTGCCCGCTATTGTACAGCTCGGCCACACATCCTGGTTTTGTTATGCATGTATTGGGTCCCTTCCACTCTCCGCCACACTTGATCTTCTCCTTCATTGCGGTGCTCAGCTTGTGACCACAGTTTGTCATGAATTCGTCACAATAGTCCCTGCACAGCTCTAACGGTCTTCCGTCATGGTCAATCAGCGCAGCGTCTGACTTGCACGCAATTCCCCAACTGCACAAAAAATGGGCTGCAAAGGGATAGCACTGGGAATCCACCACGGTCGCCAGCTGCAGCAGTGTCAATTCATCCATAGAGTTTTGCCTTGTGGCGCCTGTGATGTTCACGCAAAAGTCAACGTTCATTGGGACACACTGGTCAGCGGATGATGTTGAAACGCTGTTGCCGCTCTTGATCACTTCTGTTTGACTAGTGTTCTGTTCACTGCTGCTGTCCACAAGGTCATCATCGTCGTCCTCCTTCTTTTTAAAATTATTTTCAATTTTTCTCACAACCGAGCTATCCGATGAAGGTCGACTTGTAAATCCTGTTGGTACTCCGTCTCCTCGTTGACTTTTCTTGTCTCCAGCGTGTTCATAATGGTCGGACGCCACAGTAGCCTCATGCTTTACTCCACCATTTCGTCGTGGCGTTGTAGTAACTGAAGAAGAGGAAGACGATGACGACGAGGAAGAGCGCGTTGTACTTGATTCGACGCGATCGTAATTGGTATCGTCATAGTGGTTGTTGTTGCTGCTGGCGGTGTCGCTTTCATCGTTTCCTCCTACCACAACGTAGTTTCGCTCCGTGGAAGGCAGGTACAGGAAGGCTATGCTACGCTCTGAAAAGGATGGTGACGAAAAAATTAGCAATTTATTTATTTTTTTATTTTCAAAGCTATATTGGTTGAATTAAATTGCATAAACGTTGCTAACCTTGAATTTCCAATGAATCCTGATCGACAACAATGCTCCCGTTCAAAATGCCATTTGTGTTTCGCAGCGTGTCCGCAAGAATGATGAACAGATCTCCGGCATCCACCCGTATTCTGTGGGTATCCACGTGAACGTTGAAGAATACGCTCAGTGGACCATTCACAATTCTTTGTTAAACATAATTAAAGAATTTCATTAAAATCTGTATTTATCAGCTAGTATTTTTTATGCCAATGTCATTTTACTTACCCGTCAAACGCAAGGATTTCCGACCCTAAAAATGCATTTTTCACCAAACTTTGTTGATAGAGGGAGTCAATCAGTCCTTTGTACTTTGCTGACCTCTCCTTGAACTCTGTGCTTTCTGACTGGGATAGGCTTGTAATGTACGTATCCCCCCTTTTTACCGTAAACGAGCCTCGGTAAAGTTGCTCCATTGGTGGTGTCAGACTAAGGAACTGATCTACAATACAAAAATAACATAAATTTATATATTTGGCCAACTAAAATATTTACATTAAATATTATAGCAACTGACAACTCACATCCAAAATATATGCCGGCTGCCGCGCCCAGCCCAACGAACACAACGGCTATGCACACACACGCGCACCATTTTCGGTGGAAACGGTATTTTCCAGACACTTGAATATCCGAATCTGTTGACGAGCTGGTCGAGCTGGACGAGCTTATCGGGGGAAATATCCTGCTTAGATGGGGGAATCCGGCACCACCGTACTAGAACAAAAAAATGCATATATTAAAACCAAAAGTAGACCAACAACCGCATTTTTTACAACCAAACATAAACCTCGTTTTTCAAATAAACTCCACCAAAAACATGTAATTATTATGCAAGTTTACATCTTGCATCATTATTAAAGCCCGAAATGTAGAGCAGAGCTTACCCTTTCGGGGATGCAACGCACTTGTGTTTTACATTTCACTTAAAACTCCCGTTATTTTTTGCAACAACTTATTATAGTAATTTTAAATCATTTCATGTGGAACGAGCAAAAATCTTAAGATTAAAAAAAGAGCCTGAAGGCTGCTGTGCTCGTACACTATGCATACCTATACATTTGCATGAAACCAAGAGGATCCAGATGAAATGAAGGTGCCAAGGTTCTCCTTCTCATTTCAACAATAAGCCATTTTTCTCACCTTGTGCCCCATTTTTTTCACCAAAAAAATTGTTTCTTTGTGTTTTATTCGTTTTCTTCGTACAAAAGTCAAGAAAGTAGACTAGATTCTGTTTTTTCTAATAAAAATATTTTTTGGCGTGAACTCAACTTGTAACAAGTCAGCTTTGTATGTTCTCTGAACAATGGTTTTGGTTTAATACTGCAACAATACCTCGTTTTTTACAGAAAAGTGAACAAAGTAGTGGAAGATCTTAAGTAAACAATGTAAAGTGCATTTATAGCCAGGTTCACTCGTTCACACTTGGGTGAATCTGCATCATCTTTGATGAGAGAGAAGTGAACGAATAAAAAATATTCAAAAGTTTTGAAAATTACAATTGATTTTTTTTCAAAACTTCTTCTCATTATTACGCATTTTCATGAAGAAGATGTACTGCCAAAAGCGTAAATGGAAAAATGCAATTCTGAAAAAATAGAATTGCCATTTTTTACCACATTTTCTCTTATTGACGTACTTGGATAGGTAAATAATAATTGAAGTACCTAACAAACAAGCAATTAGTTTAAGTATTTGACGATGAGTGACCTTGTCGCTATTTTTGGACTTGCAAAGATACATACCTACTAATATTCATGTCTGCACTAGTGCGTGGGCGTGCACCATATTATTTTTTTGCTCAGATAAAGGATGTACAAGTAAATTGATTGATACGTTGTAAGAAAAGCATTAAAAATTTTTCATAAAAGCACGTGTGTTTAATTTGCATCGCTTAATTTATTGTTTATTACGTAGTCGTATCGTAAAAATGTAAAACAGCCGTTTGGTTGTTTGTTGTACATTATTTTAAAATGTTTACGAAAAATAATGGCACAATTTTCAATGGGATATACGCATGTTTCTTATAGTAATATTTAATAATTTGATATAGTAACAAATTATTCGTTTTTAAATTTTGTGATGCTATTAAGATAAGAGGAAATTTCCATTTCTCCAATTCATTTCTGTTTAACCATTTTTCTTAAGCAGACAAGAAAATGTTTTTTAAATGAGCTAATAATGCACGCCTTGTAGCCTCGTCCTCGTCAAGTTAAAATTATAAGTAAACAATCACGTTGGCTTTTCTCTACAGACCGTAAAATTTCTTTTTGCGAATAATAATCACAAACTATTTTACTTACTAAAAATCGACTAAATTTTCTGATCTTTTCAATGTGACAGATGACAGCAGATTCCTTGTTATATTTTACACGCGTGCAGGACGCACGTCTAAAAAACTTAGTTTTTCTTCCTTTTTTATAAGCCAACAAAGACAATTTGATGATGAGCTCTACTTTAAGTTAGGCACGAACAATTGAATAAAACGGCAAAAAACCGTACGTGCATGCAAATGTGTGACAGTATTTAGCTGCTTCTCGGTAAAGAAACGGCAACTTAAACACTTTTACTTTTTAAAATATTTTCAATAAATAATAATAAAATAAAATTTTATTCACACTTTAAATATCAAAAGCCATATTGACGAACATACACAAGTTTTCGACAACTGATCTAATTAACCAAAATTCCTACAAAGTACCAACATTATTATTTGCCAGTATCAAACATATATTAAAAAAGATTTGTTTTCTAGTTAAATAAACAATTACAAACATTTTGCTATATATGTACATACATATACATGTGTAGTAAATAGGACAGCAATAACGTATTGCTTTTTGATGAGGGCCCCATTAATAAAAGACATTTTGTCGTCCTCCCTTTTTTTCCAAAGTAGCATGAATATTGCATAATCAAATCGTTTTCTTGTACATTTAGACAAGCGCTTTACTGACAAAATGAATGGCTCCTGCATGCTCGTTTGGATCGTCAACGTTTTAAAATTGCAGCCCGTACATCATTTCACTTTTGTTGAAGATTTATCATGATGAATGAAATGACAAAACTTGAAAATTTAAAGGATCACTTGATCAAGTGAACTGTGATGAGGACAACAACGACAATAATATGCATCTTTGCGTTAAAACGCTACTTATTACTACACACACATTAATTTCTGACAACAATGCGGTATGTTGCGTCTTGAAAAAAGAAATCATTCAAATAATATGTAATAATAATAATAATCGTATATTATGATGCTTGTATAGTTATGGCGTAATAGTATTCGTGAACAACATTTTTTACTACAGTAGCAGCACCAAGAACAAACTGTTGTGTGATGTGATAACAGTAATCATATAAGTTGTTAATAAAGTTGGTTGGTTGGTACACATGTGATGATGACGATGATGAACGTCATCATGTCAGCACGTCGTCATAATAATTTGTCAAAAGTATACAGATTTCGTGCATCTTGATTAAATTGGTGAAGGGTATGAAATGAAATGGAATCATTTTTTTCTGAGACCTAAACTGCTTGACAAAAGAACCTATTTATTAGGCAGGCAGACACCTAGCTACGCCTGTTTTGCTTGAATGGGAAAATGTAAGTCTGTTTTATTTAACAATGAAAATGTTTATTGGACTTGATAAAGTGTATGCAATATATTTTTTCCATGTAGTATTTCAGTCAGCCGAAACAAGGTGACAACAATGGCGTTACGTAACAAGTAGGTAGGTATTTGGAAATGAATATCGATAAGATTGTTGTGCTATATGAGCATTTTAGACATGCATCACGCCTTAACAGGAAATTATCGTTTTTTACGTAAAGTGGCAAGGCACCACGCACACGACACGACAATATTTAAAACAATTGAATACCAAGAAAAACCTTGCCGCGCCCACCCAGCCTGCGTCACGAAATTAAAACGCAAACAACAGACCAGTGCGCAAACTTTGAAAATTAATTATTTGTGTGTGTGTGTGTACCGATAAGCGAGGATTGTGCAAACGAGTAAACAATATAATCGCATTATTTTATAAATTTGTCGTATTCTTGAAATATTGGCAATAATTTTTGGCAAACTTTAATTTTTACGACATAAGCGATCACGGTAACATACAACAATAATTGTGCATTCAAGTAGAGTACCAAGTCGATAGATAATATCCGCTTAAATAAAATCTTCTTAGCAAACAACCAACCAGCACTTATTTTGTGCATGTCATTCTTCCACACTTTTTGTTTCTTCTTCTTCTTTCTCGTGCAAGCTGCGAAGCATAACCCCACACTCGTACTTACATGAAATTGCAAGCTCATTACCGATCGTCATCAATCGGTAATGTTTTTCTAATCTCACATCCTAACTATTATAACTGTACCATACTTGTCATTAGAGGCAATTAACCTCCCCTCTCGACATAATATTTACTTCGCGGTATGAGCACTTCTTCTTTTTCTTGTCATGTTTGCCGAAGCTCCAATTTAAAGAGAATCCTGATAACAAGTTGTGATTTATAAAAAACGTTTTGCCATAGACCAAAAATAAAATGTATTTTCAGTTGTTTGTTACTCATGCACACATCAAGAAAAGGCTAACTACATCACCGAGTTAATTTCTCTGAAAGGCGAAAAAAAAGAAATCTCTGAGGCGAGTAAAAATGGCCTGGATGTCTTTTAGACCTTGTTACAAGCAAGTGTGTAGAGAATCCATTGTTTCAACAAAAAAAATTCAATTGTTATAAAGGATGATAATGACAACAATAGATTGAATACAGTTTTTTTTGTTGAACATTGACATTGTTTGATCTCTAGCCATGAAATCATTACAATTTTATTTTGCCTACTTTTTCAAAAATTTGCATGCTCAAATTGGACGAAAAATTAGAAAAATCACTTTTTTGTCACAAAATTGGAGTTTTATTGTTAAAAACGGAATTGTTTACCTGTTTACATTATAATGTTTTTTGAGTGCGCGATTTTCTTTCTTTCTTCTAATCATTTGCTTATAAATTCAATCGACTGTGATCTGAAAAGAGGACTTCAAAAAATAATACTATACTATTCTTATGCTAACGCCAAATTGTATGAAAATGAAAAGGGCAATGCATTTTTTTTTCAAGCCGCGACTTAAACATATATACATGTGGTATGTGTGGTGGTGAATTTAAAAACTTTCATTGTTGTCTTGTCATTTCATGCTTGCTTTTTTGGGGATTCTAAATGATGATGCGCTCAGTTAACTTTTATTCAAGCTCACTTTTTTACAAAAACTATTTTCTTACAAGCTTGCATTGAGTTTCTAGAAGAATCTAGTCTTGTCACTTGAAGCAATGTACTTGCTTAAATTTAAAGGCTGAAAAATAAAATGTCACTCTTTAGCTTTGGTGCTTGGTGGTGTTGTCGGTTAAGCTGTTATAATTAAGATAATTTAATAATTTAAAAACTCTAACGTTTTCAAATACATAATCAGGAATTATTCGTAAAGAGAAAATGCAGCA
>JAHZMT010000655.1:0-11657 GCA_027743785.1 Sinhomidia bicolor | reverse complement strand
TTTCATCATTTATATAATGTATCTACTCGCCGCTTTCTTGCATAATTTGTTTGTACATACTTAATTCCCCATCTTTTGCTATACACTTTATATTATTATCCTTGTTGGCACCGTGCGCTGGAGTTTTGGACATTCGCCTTGGAAAAGCGAAGCTGTTCATTATTATTTAGCAAAGTACATATTATATCTTCTCTCTCCAAATTTCGCAGCGTTTTCGTTGGCCATCCATGAACCTTTTTTCTCTATCCATATTTTAAAATGTTCCAAGACGTTCCGTAAAGTTTATCTAGTGAAATTATAGCATTATTTATTACGCCTTATAAATACAAGTTACATGTTAGTGGAATAACTGGAAAAGCGAGAGAGAAATCATATTTCCTCCATTTGCGATAGTCGCCGCCGTGTTTCCTCCTTCTTCTTCTTTTGTGTTTGCTCAGGTTACCGCACTTCCCAGCTGCACCTGCTGCCCCATCATCATCATCACAATAATAGCCACTACGACTACTACTACGGTAAACAACTGTATATATAAATGTGTGATTATTCTCTGGAAGCAGGCTACTGGAAACCACAAGGCCTACTTATATTACTGCTACTTAATACTGTGGAATTATCCATTAGCAATGTACATAGCAGCACAACAACAACAACAACAGCAGCAAACTAATCCAACCCGCCGCCACTATACTGCTTGGCCTATCTGTCACGAAAATGGATACGGCTCCGTTGCTCCAAAGCCCCAACAACAGCAGCCAAAACATTTTTTTGAGTAATTCTGCAACAGAGCCATATACATAGCACCATCACCAGTTCTTCTAAAAAAAGCAACGTTACAAACCAGCACGAGAGCAGAGAAAAGCTTTCATTGCACGCACTACTACAACAACAACAACAACAAAGACTACTACAAGTGCATATTACAAGTATCGTCGTTCGCAGTTCAAGCAGAAAAAAATTTTTTTTGAGTACCTGATCATCTCTTGTTTTCGCCGAAAAGGGAATACCACCTTTTAGCACTCTTAATAATAAATAATAATAATAATAATAACTACTTTCTTTTCAATCTACTTACCCGTACAAACACACACACACTCTCACACAGGCCAACAACGAACGTATAATATTGTGGCAGTGGCTAACCACTGTTACTTTCTTTTCAATCTACTTACCCGTACAAACACACACACACTCTCACACAGGCCAACAACGAACGTATAATATTGTGGCAGTGGCTAACCACCGTAAAGAGAGCGTAACGAGAGAGAGAGCATAATACACACTTTTATTCTTGAACTCTTTCTACTTTCCCTTTTAACCTTCTGCTCAGTCTCTTTTTTCTCTCTCGTTTTTTATATTCCCCGGCGATATGGTATAACGGCATTTATTATTGCTGCTAAGAAGAGCAAGTACCTAGCAAGCAGGCAGGCAACGAGGACGCAATAAGCCAAGCGATAACTGAACTCCTTTGTGTCGTCTTCGTCTTTCTTCTTCTTCTTTTTCCCTTTCCAAGGCCGGCATTATCTCTTTTGGGTAATATCAAATTACCAGACCACACACACCATTATTCCTTTCACAACTTGGCTACATGCTACATAGTACCTTTTTTTAAAGAAAAAAAATATATAAACTAACTTGTACAACGACAGAGAGCAGAGCAGCAAGCAAGCAAGCAGCCGTTGAAATTTTATTTTATCTCAATGACAAGCTGTATCGTAGTGGTGACAAGATAGAGAGAGAAGGGAGAAAGTTTGTAGCAGCAGCAAATAGCCTGTGCTCGTGGTCTCCTTTTCATCAGAAAACAACACCACCAGCCACAGCATTTTTTACTACAACAACTTGTGCTATGCTCTTCCTTTCTCAACTGACTTTTAAGAATACGATAGCATGTTTCCGTGAAAAAAAATAAATTTTTTTATAGTTGTTCCTGTTGTTGTACATATTATTATTATTACGGGTTAATATTAAATGACAATATAATATCACAGTCTATTAAGTGCAGAGTGAGCACTTTGTGTCAAGTTACAAAAATGTATTATTTTTTCAAGTAAACATTTTAGTACTCTTGTTCTACTCTAGTGAGTGCACAAAACGACAATGCGGCACCACCACCACCACCAGCAGCACAAGAGAAAAACATGGACAGATATTATTACTATTATTATTATGGAGTAGTTGTAGGAAACGACTGAAAACAAAAGAAACTTTTTGTCTGTCAGTCAATGAAACTGCGAGAGACTACTACACTTTGACTTGTACACATTGAGCAACAACGGGTTCCAGTAAGTACTTTGCACATTTTCTGTGAGTGTCATCATCTCTGTGTGTGTGTGCTCGTGTGTGACGCTGATTAAATACCATGCCAGATTGTGAACTAGCTATTTTAGTAGATAAATAAATAGTTACTACACTTTAGTTTAAAATGTATAATAATAATAATAAATGTATGTATCTTTTGTAAATACCTAAAAATAATAGAGAGAGCTATTGTTGTTATTATTATTATTATTGTGTGTGTCTTTCTCTGTGTTGTAGTTAAGCAGTAAAGTACAAAAAATAAATAAATACAATTTACTATACAATATGCTTGCAGAGAGAACAGCAAAGGCAGAGGGGAGCAAAGTAGTTGTAAATTTAGTTTGTAGAATAGAAATATTGAGTATTCTCTAGAAAGCAGAGAGAAAAGCTTTTTTGTGTGTGGGCAGCAGCAGCAGCAGCATAGAATGGAAAACTTTGTTAGAAATTACGGCGGAAATTGTTTGTAAAGTTGTTAAATATGTAATCATATTTTTTTGTGTACAAAATATGTTGTCCAAAGTACATTTTTATTCGGGTAGTTTCTCGTGAAGATAAAAAAAGAACTTTATGCTATATGTGTTTATATATGTGTGTGTATAAAAATAGTGCATTTTTTTGTAGTTGAGCAAACAATAAGCTTTTTGTAAAAGTAATGGCTTTCTCTTTGGGATATAGAATAGAATAATAGTAATAATAATAGATGTATACAAAATAGTACAACAGAGTTTGCTATTAAGTATGTAATAGTAAATATGTAATATTTTATGTAACTTTATCATAATGACCAAAAAAAACGTAGTACAACATTAGACCGTGATAGTGATGATGAATAAAGTATATAGCGTAATTTGCGTACACTTTTTAAAAAAATGGAACTTACAACAGTTGCCCAGCTTTTCTATGAAAAACTTTAGTAATAATAATACAGTATATATCTTGCTTTCGCTTTTTTTTGATATGACGTAAAGCCCCTTCTCCATAATACCCACCGCCACCACCATGTAATATATTGCTATCTTGTCCTTGAATTGGGTTTATTCTAGCAAACTCCAAAAAAATGTCCTGATTTTAGCAAAAGTTTGTTCATCCAGAAAGTGTAGAGCTCACCACCTACTCACTCACTCACTTACTATCCAGCAGACATTTATAGTAATAATAATATGCCTCTGTATATAGAATAGTTGAACACCAAACGTTGCTGCATTTGATTGTTTGTGGTTGTGACACAGCTCAAAAACACAACAAAAGACTATTTACATGCCTTCCAGAAATGTCAAATTACTATGCAAATCTATGCTTTTCAACTGCTTTTATCGCTATACTTCTGCTGCTATTCTGCTGTGTGGCTAAGTGCTATTCATCCCAAAAAACCATGCACAGACAAGAGACTGACTCTCTCTCTCTACCAATGCAACAAAGCAGCAGTCAGCAACTTTCACCGTGTACAATAATAGGGTTTGCTGGTTGGCTGGATGAAAATTACATGAGCATATTTTTTTTATAGATATTCCATTCGTCTAGTTGCTGATGCTGACTCTTTATTTTTGCAAATATATAAGTATACTTGAAGCCTGTATATCCACCAGAGTGACTAGAAGCTATAGAAAACACTCCTCACATTATTATAGAGCCTTTTATTTTATTATGCTGCTGTAGATATGCAACAAGATAGCCAGCCACTAAAATGATTGTTTATTATTATTATTATTATTGGCCTCGTGGACATATTATGCTTTCCCATAGTGGACGTTGTTTTACTCGCCACTAAAATTACACAGGTAGTAGTGGCAATAAAACAAAGTATTAGAAAGTATTATTATTATTGTACGCTTTTGTCCATACACCCAATTCAAGAGCGTTTCCATTTTTATGGCACATACCTACATATTATGTAGATAAAACGTTTAATAGAAAAAATATATTGTATTTATTATCCACCATCTCTCTCGTCGGGTAAAAACTTTTTGCTGTGTGTGCAAATAGGTAGATGCACATGTGTAAATATATTATGTACACCACATTTTATTTACACATTTATGTTTGCATGCACGCATAATAGTAAAAAGTAAATGCTCTGGGTTGATGATACAAATCGACCACATGTGAAGCTAGAAAAAGAGAAAGACGGCATTTGCTTGAAAAAAAATTCCGTTTTCCCGTCAAACCATGTGCACAAAATGCCTATACACATGCTTATATTATATACAAGTGTATAACAACCATATCGAACAATGACGACAACACCTCATTCATTCAATCACTTCACTCACTACTACTACTAGTATGTTCACGCTATCGCAACAACACAACTACACACGTAAAAAAAAACTATTGGTGTAGAAGAACAAGCTCTACATTATCATGGCTTGACAGGAAAATGCTTTCTCTCTTGTGTGTGCACTGACTCAGCAGACCAGAGGATGGCCTTCTTCTTCTTACGTAGTATTTATTTTGGGAAAGTATTTTGCTGTGTACTAATTCACTATTTTTTTTTCGTTTTCCCAAGAAAAGAGCTTCAGAAGAAGACGCAAAAGAAGAAGAAGAAGAAGAAGAAGAAAGCACAATTTTCTTTTTCTTCTTCTTGTGTGTCATGGGTAGAATAATGTGTTTAATACAGCGTAACAAAAGATATTATATGGTGAAAGTATTATGTTTCATCCGCCTCTCATTTAATATTAAACAGTTTCATACAAGACTACTAGCACTCGACTGACATGCAGTTTACATCACAATAATATATCATCATCATCATCATCATGAGAATGCTCTGTACAGTAAAAGTATTTTTTTTCTGGTAGAAACTCAACTGCAATTTAGAATACTATAAAAAATCATTTTATTCCTGTACAACGCAGCGGCGGCACAAAAACGATGAACATGTACACAGAGAGAGAAAATTGTCGTCGTTTTGTTCCAGCTTTTTTTATGATGATGATGATGACTATAGTGTCTGTGTACGTGTGAGCACATAGCTTTATAGCTTGCTTGCGTATATAGTATCCTTGCGTAGTTCATCATCGTCATGTGTGTTTTTTTTTGAATGGATGCTGTCGCTTCTTGCATAATATGTGACATATATATGTACTCGTATATAGATATATATGCATATATACATGCATATACATAGTAAATGTGTGCCTATATATATATATGCTTTTAATCTTCCATACATTTACTTGTACAGCTTTTTGCACACACTGTGTGTGCAAGTGGATAACCACTGCACTGGTACTGACAGTTTACTACTTTAGGCAGTGAGTTTAGTAGTGGCGGCAGCAGCAGCACAATTTTCTTTTTACTATTTTCCTCATCACTTTATATGGCTTCACTTGTTTTCCAACAGCACACGATTCCATTTCTCTAGGCCAAGTGAACGGAACAGCAGGCGAGCTGATCCACCAGAGGAGGAGGAGAAGTAGAAGGAGGATGACGTATGGTCTCTCCTTGTATCCCAAAGCTGTGCCATATTACTTCCCAACTCGGGGATCCTTTAAGCCATCTTTCTTGGCGTGATCGTCATATGTGGCATCGCAGTAGGTACATTTTTTCCCATTTCATTTATTTATTTATTTTATCTATGAGACTTTTGAAAAAAATATAATAAATTATTATGATGTATATTTTGGGGGAAAAAATGTATGTACAAATGAACTCAATAATAATAATAATAATAAGCAGTCAACATTTCATACATTTTTTTGTCTTTATTTTTAAATAGAAACCCGATTACAAAAAAAAATTCTACAAATGCAATGCATGCAAAATCTTGCTCTTATTTTTTTTATTATTGTTGTTGTATGCTTTGTATTTGAATGTCGTTAGCTGAACAACGGAAGAGAAAATGTAATGAAATTCTGAGCTAGGTATGCAGTAAGTACATATATTATAGTATATGTATCCATATATTCAGCCCCTTCAATGTACTAGCACACAATCAATCGATACTTTTGTCAGACTTGAAGGGCTTTGTACTAGTGCATATAGTGAAAGTTGATGGGAAAGTTTTTTTCTTCTTCTTTTGCTTTGACTTCCCATAAAAGACGACGACGGTTTCCGTAAAGTGCGTGCGTGTGTGTGTGTGTACGTCGAAAGAAATATTATACGAATGTATATAAAATTAAATGGAATAGAAAAGGACAAGCAATCTGATATAGGATACGAATATTTATTCTGAAATCTGTCGAAACGCTACACTGGAAATAGCAATTTATGTCAGTATCCCTTTCTTATCGCTCTTATTTTCACTCCATTTCCAGTCTCTCTCTCTCTGTCTGTGTGTGTGTGTGTTTGGGAGAATGTAATCTTATTAGAGTGAATGATGTGGCTACATACATTGTACAAAACGGGAATATGCATTGTATATTTACGGGTGTAGTAGCAACACTACGTGCAAGTATTTTACACTTTTATTCGTTACATTACAGTAATGCTTTTGGCCTGACTATATAATAATATATGTGGGCTTTCAATTTATGTCAGTATCCCTTTCTTATCGCTCTTATTTTCACTCCATTTCCAGTCTCTCTGTGTGTGTTTGGTTGTTCGGTTGTTTGGGAGAATGTAATCTTATTAGAGTGAATGAATATATGAGGCTACATACATTGTACAAAACGGGAATATGCATTGTATATTTACGGGTGTAGTAGCAGCACAACGTGCAAGTATTTTACACTTTTATTCGTTACATTACAGTAATGCTTTTGGCCTGACTATATAATAATATATGTGGGCTTTATGGAACGTGATAATGATTGAAAATGAGGGGCACACTGGGATAAATCCCTGAGAGCCAAAAAAAAATTTATTTCATGTAGAGAAAGACATCTTAAAGACCGTGAAAGCATGTGTAAGTAAAGCATGCAGAATGCCGATAGACCGGATTGTTATTACGACGACCTTTTCAGAATGCATGTATGTATGTACGTATATTCGATGGAGTAAGTGAATGTGAAGTTAAGTGAAAGTAAAGTAGGGGATTAGACAAGAAGTCGGTGGAGCTGCTGTGAAAGGAATTTTATAGCTAATGTATGCATGCTTTGATGGATGCTTACCACTAAATACGTATGTACATACATTATGTATTTTTTTTAGCAAATTCCATAAAATGTAACAATGAATGGTGGTGGTGGTAATAATAACGAACAGTAATAGTAATAATAATGAGCACGCTTTCCAAAAATTTTGACCACGCATGCATGAGTTTTGTGTTTGCTTTCATGTACACACCACGTATATTTTATGGTAGGCACATAAAAGAAAGCAGAAACGGTTGCAGTAGAAAACGTATAATAATTGAGTTGACAGAAAGCACGTACGTATGTACATACCCTCTTATAATTTCCATACAGAGATTTTTGCTTGTGTTGTTTGAAAAATTATTTATAGGCCGCGAGTATGTGGATATGACGCGTGATAGCAAGAGCAAAGGATTATATATAAANATTTATAGGCCGCGAGTATGTGGATATGACGTGTGATAGCAGCAGCAAGAGCAAAGGATTATATAAAAAAGAAAGCACAGTAGTAGTAAATAGTTTGAGCAGCACACAATCTGCCGGGGTAAATCGTAAAGTAATTATTAGATTTCCTTAAGCACTAAAGCAATTTTTATTAACGCTATGATTACAAACTTTTATGAGAATACTTATACACATGCATATTATTACTGTGTATACTTGCTAAATTAATGGCATTCATGCCTAAATTTATGACGGGGTTATAATATTTCTCTAATAATCGCAGTCTGCTGATGATGAAGAAAAAAGCTTGAAAATTTTTAGGCAGGTCTAAAATTATATAGCCGGACATGTCAGTCTTTTTGGGTCTATAATCACTTCTTTGCTTCCGTAGACTCTGTATGCATATATCTCCAAGCAAATACCATCGACTGTATTCGGGGTGCTCCCAATACTCAATACATTTTCGCCATCAACATCATAATGCCATTGTTGTGTGGAGCGTAACCAGTGTTCAATGACATATTATGCAAAGTCCTTGAGAATTGAAGTTGATGTTATTTTGTTATCATGTCGTATCCGAATCTCATGTTTCAAACCGTTAGGTGGAGAAATGTCCTGTGTGTGTGTCCGTGTACTGTGTCACGGACCATTTCCCAAACTACACTTTCTTTTCAATTCGTTCGAGGTTCCCCATAGATCTCTTAACTTGTGAAAAGTGCACTTGAGCCTAATAAAGGAAGGAAAAGAAAGGACTGTCAAGAAATACGAGAGATTGTATTAGAGCGAGAAAGGAAATTCCATAATATATATCCTGGTTGGCCTACATATTGATATTGAGGGTGGGTGGGGGATATATATTATGGGAACTATACACTTTATTATTGCTACAACATTTGTGTGCTTGTGTAGAAATTGGAAAAAAGGATATTTAGTTTAGTCGTTAGAGTACCTATCTATGTGTACAACGTACAGGGCTTCTTTTGCTTCTGACGGAGAGAGAGAGAGAGAGAGAAAGAAAGGAAAAGTTTAATATATTGTTCTTGTCTTCTTCTGGGGCAATACGGGGAAAAACCCGCAGAAACGGGATTCACAGGGTATTGACGATTGATGGAGACATAACTCTTGCAGCGAGCAAGTTCCCAAGATAAATCTTTCATCTTTGCTCCTACACAAAAATGAGCAGCTCTTCTTGTGTGCCCAAGTATAACCATATACTTGAACAGTTTTTTTTAAAGAAAAAAAAACATACTTGTGTGGCTGTTTTTTTTCATTCCTTTTTTTTGTAGAAAAATTCAAATTACCCTGATACATATCTTCATAATTGAAATCTAAATGATACGAAATACTTGAAAAAAGTTTATGTAGTAACAAGGTAGCGTTTTGTTGATAGTTGATATGAAAATCACGTTGGGTTATAATGATAATATAAACTTGGTGTGAATTGGGTAACATTAAGATACATAATTCAACAGCAGTTTTTGTGCGCTCCTTGTGAGGTTTCTGTTTTCCTAGCAAGTTCCGTTATTCTTTTGAATTTTTACCTTTTGTCATAAATATTTAAATGTGGGTGTTTCTTTAAAAAAAGGAAGGCGTTTCGTAATCCTTTTTACATTAATGTTATGCTATGCAAATTTGTCTGTTTTCTTTTGTACAATCAACTGTAAGGCTGTGCAACGCGCACAGCATACCAATGAAAGTTTGATTGTTATGAAAGAATAGACTTTTGCCAGCAGTTTTGATCGACTACCGGCAGCAGGCTCCAGTTTTTTTCTGACATTCAGTTTTTGTTGTTCCACCGATATATAGCTGGATCACATTGCCCCAAAACTGGAAGACACAAAAAAAATATTACAGTCGTTTCCCCGTACTTGATAGCAAGAATGACAAGCTTTTAAATAAATTAATGGAGTTTTCATGCATGCTACATTTGCAACATGTGCACGCTTACTACAAAATGGTTTTTAATTCAAGAATTTATTTTTAAAAAGGAACAAGCAGTAGGCTTAATTGAAATGAGACGCAACTACTCTTTTTATCCAGGATATTATTTCATCGTTTGTGCAAGAATTAAATGTTTTTTTAATTTCCGGTTTGCCAACAACATGTTGTAAAATTAATGAAGCAGTTTGCTTACGTATTATTCTCTCGTACGAATTTAAATATTTTAATACTTTAGAGACAATAATATTATGGGACTAGATGAAGAGTATCATTTGAAACATTTCAAAGTAACGACAAAGCACACCGCGCTACTAAAAGCAGCAGCAGCAGAATATGCAGTCAGTAAACTAGTTTTTGTGGTCGCATCTTTACAAATGGTTGTGTAGTTGTGAAATAATACCTGAACTTTTTCTCTGTATTACAAGCTCCAGAAAAAGATATGCATTTTAAACTACATGATACCTTACCTTATCTTCACGTTGTTACCTTACATTCTTCTGTCCTTGTAATTATTTTGAGCGTTGTAAAGTGCCACATTGTTTAATGATGATGATCCACACGTCTAATCCCATCATCATCATTAATTACAACAAACAGAGCAATTTTGTTTTTGTGTGTATTTACGTACACGCAATTTATTCATAATACAGTAAACAATTTTACACCCGATACTTACCTGAACTGGTGGTGATAATACTCCAGCAATAAACATTTTATTTGCTCGAAAAGGCTTATCTTTTACTTTAAAGATGATCACTTACAGCACACACACCTTTCCGTTTGTATATTCCTATTCCCATTTAACCAAATTACCTGCTCTGAGCAAACTCACAACTTTAATGAGGGTCATTACACTTTTACTGAGCAAATGGTAATTTCCCTCTTGTGTGTGCCTATTACTTCTCCTAATTTGCTATTATAACCTTCCAAAATTACACAGTTTTTTGCATACTTACGCAAATGTAAGCTTTTTGTACGTCGACGTCGACTTTAAAAGACTGTTATGGTGAACAACCCCTTTGGAACACATCATTTTTTTCTCTTTTTTTAATACACCCCCCAGATTATATAGCATTTTAGGCTGATTACAATTATTACACACACACGCAACATATCAGCAGGAGGAGAGGCCCTTCCTATGCATTAGCAGCAGCAAATGCAGATTATCATGTTATGCGCGTCATAACTTATTATTGTTGTTTGTAAAGACATTAAGCATTATAAAACTGACTTGTGCCTTGACTGCTCATTAAATTTACTTCATTTCTCTTGACAGTCCCATTCATCATGAGATTTGGTCTGTCGATGTAGCAGATTTCCATCCATTAATTCAGCTTGTGTAACACCGTGTTTCACAATCTCTCTCTTTCAAAATGACAGAGAGTTGCGCTGAGCACGTTGCAAGCCCATTTCTCCACCCGCCCAGTAGTAACAAATTATATATATGTTTTGCCCTCTTTTAACTAGATTAATTTTTTTGGCGTGGGCTTCTCCTTCTCAACACACCGAACCTACATAAACACTTTGACATAAACATTTGTACCTAAATGCTTGTTTGTTAGTAGTCACCGAAATATTTTTGTTTGCATGCAATAATGTATTTCTTGATATAGTAAACCAAAGGAAAAGCAAAAAAAACAGACATGAATGAGGAAGCACTATTATCTCTGTCGCATTAAGATTAGATTTTTAGGTACATGCATCCGACTTGATTTTGAAAAGGCGCTCACCGGAATACACCCAACCAACCAAATGCTATTAACCATTATTGTGTCGCTTTTATATAATGCATTAAGTATGTATTGCTTTCCGGTGAAATGACAAAAATTTAATCAGCTAGAACGCCATTACCAGGACACGGTTAGCATGATGTTCCCTTATTTATTGCCATTATTCTTGGCAAATTTTCCTCAAGAAAAAGTATAATAATAATAATGATGATAATGTTGCCACATTTTTGCT
>JAHZMT010000654.1:0-31778 GCA_027743785.1 Sinhomidia bicolor | reverse complement strand
AAAAAAGTAATCAGAGTTCATTTTTTTCTACTCTGGACAAGGAAAAGACGTTATTATCGTTGTTTTATTAGTATTATTTTTGTGAATGAATGAGAAAGAGAGAGAGAGAGAGAGAAGGAGAAAGAGAGCATGAATGAATTGCCAGAGATTGAAGAGCAATTAAAAGCTGCCTTGTAAGTAGTACTAAACATTAGGTACTATCCTGTACATTTATTGCTATTATTATTATTGTTATTATTATTATGGTGCCATATTATTACTACATTTCTAGCTGGGGTAGTAAAGCTAAAAAGCAATAATTATGTCCATCAAGACTTCAAAAAAACGGGCAATAGAGATAAAAGTGTAAATGTCCAGGGGAAGAAGAAGATATATATACACAGTAGACAGAGAGAGAGAGAGATGAGGATGCGATGCTTCTCTTTTTTTGGTCCGGTTATCCAGTTTAATGACAATGATGAGAATGGTGACAACCTGGAATTAGCACTTTAGACCATGTTCCTTTGAGACAATTGACCATTTGAATATATTTAACTGTCAAAGGAGAGAAAGGAAACTAATAAAATACAGAGAAAGAATGGGTGATGCAAGCAAGTTGACTTCCACAACAGCTTGTGTATATGCACATATGAGTGTATGTAAAAAACTTTTATATATTTTTTTGGTTGAAAGTTTCGTTTTTTCAAAAGAAGAAGTATACTAGACAAAAAGCATCATACAAAAATATTTGACGTTTCTTTGTAAACTTTTTTTGTTGGTTTTTTTTTGGGTTGGGTCTTTATTACTACTGCCTTTGTAAAGAAATTGTGTACACATTTTTTTTCTTCAACCTCATGAGATGATGACCATCATCATCATCATCATGGAGATTGCACACTATTACTTTATACAGCAATATATTATTACGTTTATGTACCTTACCACTACTACCAGCAGCACCATCACCACCAAACAGCCACAATGATGATAAGAACGACAGAGAGCTACAATAGTGCGGGGATTGCACCACCCGTCATCTCATCTTTATCCATTAAAGAAGTAAATACGCAAGCCAAAAGCCACATCAATGCTGTTAACGATCCTCAATAACAATTACGAGGATAATTACAATTGCCATTTTGAACACGTCTTTTTTTCTACCACAAGTTCAATACTGTATGTTGTTGTTGTTTGGTTCAAGTTCAGGTAAGAAGAGAAAAATAAGAAGAAAAAATGTAAAGATAGATAGGACGAATTTGAAGGGGAATATCAACCAGCAGCAGTACAGGAAGATATCATAAACTAGTGGGTCTCTCTATATTATTGACTACTACTACTTCTTCTTCAGACCAATAAGTTATTGCAAGAGACGAAAAAACTGGAAATTTGTGCATGTACATCTTGTTAGCACTAGTAAACTACCTGTTCGTCTGCCTCTCTGCCTGTGTCTGTGTGTTGTGTGAGTGTGTGTATTGCGTACCATGAAATAAATAAATACAGTCACGTAATATTTTCGCTCGTCTTAGGTATAAAGCACCATTTTTCTGCTTGACGATTTAATATATTATTTGAAAGAGAAAAAAAATAAGAGCTAACAACAACAGCAGCATATCGGCAGCAACATAGATCAGATCATCAGCCCTCCCATAATAATAATAATATTTACTAGTCTACTAATTCAGGTTTCAGGAAGCTTTTATATATCAATAATATATATAGGTAATAATATTAAAACGTCTTCGTTTGTTTCAGCTAATCTGCCTTATAATGTGAGCACTAATAGCAGCAGAATTACACATTCTGTACTATTTTATAACATTGTCTATCTATGTAGTTATAGACAACAAGAGACGAGTTAGTCGTTCACTTGGTTTGTTCGTCGTCCACTTTTTTTTTTATTTTTCAACAAGATCCCCTGCCTAGCGGTGGCTCATCAATTAAAAGCCACTCTAGCTTTACTAATCTCACTTGATATAACAATGTTTTTTTCTTTATATTTTTGACGGTATTAAAAATGCAATTTTTATTATTATTATTATTATTATTATTATAGCGATGGCTATATGCTACCAAATAAACTAGATGATTTTCATGTTCTTTTTTTTAAACAGAGAGGAAAATAAAGTGTTGGCTAAAAACACACTGTCAGTTTATTTGAAATCTCCCATAGAGCCGAGTAGAATATTATTGCTATCCGCTTGAAGCATTAAAACAGAAACATCATCATCATCGTCGTCATCATCATCATCTTAATAATAAAGCAGTACATTTTGTCTGCAATACAGCAGCAATAAGAAACCAGAATGAAATTCCTGTCTTGTGTAATGCAGGCAGGCATTGTAGAAAAGAAGAAAGGACTTTTTTTCATTCCAATAATTCTCTGATTAGTGAGCTATAAATCTTGACTTAAATGGGACTCATGCGAGCATTTATTGACTATGAGTGTAATTAAATTTTGATCCAGATTCCACATTAGAAAAAAATATAAGTCGGTATAGTAGAGACATAGTATGCAAATTAAATGCATACATATTAAATTGCTTTTTTGCTGTGCTGCGTCCAATAGAGGTACTTGTAGTAGTTGTAGTAGCATCGCAATGCATACTATATATATTTTTTTCTGTAAAGAAGAGAAAATGGCTTCTGATCACGTAATGCCAATAAAATAGCTACCTACATACAGACGGAGAATGCAGATGACGTTTTCGTGCGATAAGAACTAAAAAAATCACGAACGAATTTGGAGCGAAAGAATAAGTGAAAAAAAGAGGACAGGGCAGCCGGAGGATGGATGTAGGTACTTGAAGCATATCAGCAGCAGCATGTTTTGTAGACACAGAGAGGTGTGTATGCAATATTTTTTAAAACTTGACAATAATTAAAACAACACTGATCACTTGTCAATTTGACGATAAATATTGACTAGTTAAAGAGAGATTTTATAATTATAGTAAATTGGTGTAAAGTGAATTGATCAAGGGACGTGTCTATAGCCAGCTCGGATAGGATAAAGACAAATCGACCAAAGATATTTTTTACTTCTTTTTTTATCATCTTATAATTTCAAATTTTTTCTTATAAACTTGAATGATGACTATGACGAAGGACATTGTATGTATGTAGAGTTATTTTGTGTAGCTCACTAATAGAAATACAATGTTTAGTCAAAGAGCTAAACTAAAATTGAAGTAATCACTTTTTTATATCAGATTTGATAAGACTCGCACTTTGTGTTCGTGTGAAAAAATGTCCTTTTCAGTTTTCAACTGGATCAATCTCTATAGTGGTATAATTCCTGATTGCCAGGCCAGTCAAGTGATGATGCTGACTTGCCACATATAAATAAATATAAAATGCGTGTTTATACTGTACGTACATACCTACTTACTAAATAGTCCACACTGCTAAATTGCGTTTCCACCTGAGGCAACCAAAAAAGAAGCAGTTCTTCTTTTTTCTTTGAGTGCCCACCTGCTTTTAATTCAATCTTTTGGCAATTTAAATTACTTAAAATAATTACATGGGAGATTCCGTAGAGAAAGAGAAAAAAGTAGTAGTAGTGGTAGTAGATGGATAGATAGTAGTACGTACATAGATACATACACAAAGTGCGTCAAAATCTTGTCATAATAAGCATACCCTCGTTTTTGTATAGAAACACAATTTCTGCTCCACTTCACAACGTCAATCTTCAATTTATTTTATTATTGATTTGATTCCCTCACACACTATTTTTCTCCTCTTCTAATCAAAAAGATTATCCTTGAGCTTTTTTCTCTTTTGCCGTCTCTCTCTCTCTCTCTCTCTCTTCTTGACTTTGTTGCCTGTCTGTAAAATCTGATAACCATTTTTTCTTTGTGAAAAGTGCCAGAAGAGAGCTGGGAAGATAAAAATTTTTTTTCTCTTTTGCCGTCTCTCTCTCTCTCTCTCTCTTCTTGACTTTGTTGCCTGTCTGTAAAATCTGATAACCATTTTTTCTTTGTGAAAAGTGCCAGAAGAGAGCTGGGAAGATAAAAAGCAAGGATGGAAAATGCATCCATCATCTTTAATGACTATGGACAAATAATGATGGTACCATGGCCATCCTCTCTCTCACTCACTCACTCACTCTCACTGGACATGGGACAAGTTTTTCTTCAGACTTTTTTAACGAAAAAAAATTATATAAAACAGATTTCTGATATCATCATCATCATTGAAAAATTCTTGTGGACAAAAAATATACTCTTCATTACAACAAGTATGATGATGATAATAAGTATACCATACATACTTACACACGGAAAAAAGCACTGTCACTCCAATCAATGTATCAGTATTTAGTGTTTGCTGGCACTACGACGATGATGATGGACAAGTGTCCACACACAAAAAAATTGGTGTGTTGTCTTTTTTGTTTTTATTTTATTGTCTGCCTCGGCCACTACTGTTGCTGATGTTTGGTTGGACATGGGCCACTGCTGACTGTGGCTACTGTACTGTTTTTTGTACTGATCCACGTTTGTTAATAGGCAGCAGTATTTTAATAATGATGACGATGATGAAAGTAAAGCATGAACATGAAATGCTCATCTTGTGCAATTCCAACATGGTCATTCAAGTAGAAATGAGTAGGTAGTTAGTTAAAGAAGGAACACAAAACAGGCAGACGATTGGTCACACCGTCGGCTTTTTTTCTTGACAAAGTTTGTAGTTGGACAATGTAGGTATAGTTTGAAGTCACAACATATATATAATAAAGCCAGTATCATGTATTGTAACGAAGATATGATTGCAAATACTTTCTGCGTGTAATATATTCATCTGTAGAAAATGATCTCACCTTCAAAATTTTTTGATGCATCACCTATATATCTTTTATTTTTTAACAATGACATTGTAATACTCACTCATATTCACTCAAGTCATTATGAAACTGTCCGACAGCCGAATTAAAGGTAGGTATAGATTAAAGCAGAGTGGGTTTGGTTTTGGCTACACCAAGGAATTTTGCTTGTTGGTGAACCTTTGACAAAACGAAGGTGGGTCCATGACAAATCATGGAAAATAAAACTCATTAATTTAATAGTATGCTGCATAATATGAGCTTGTTTTGACTACACCAAGAAATTTTGCTTGTTGGTGAACCTTTGACAAAACGAAGGTGGGTCCATGACAAATCATGGAAAATAAAACTCATTAATTTAATAGTATGCTGCATAATATGAGCTGACAAAATCAACACACATGAAATGGCCAACACCGGTAGCCAGACAGTCTAGCCAATGAGAGAAGAAAATGTAAAAAAAAGTTTTGAGTCAGAGTTTTTGGATGATATTATTTTTTTACAACGTAGGCGATCATCAAAAGTGAATAGGAATAAATTTAGTGTCATATTTTTGTGCTGTGTGTGTGGTTGATCTGTTTGCTCCTTTGGGAAAAACCAGTAGCTTTTTGTAGATTTGTACCACCTTTCAAATTAGCTGACAAAAATTATGGCAGAGCAAAGGTTAATTTGACAAATAATCATTTGTAGTGTAGATATTTAGGCATATACCTGTATAATATGAGCTACTATGTAATGGACTACACGCAGCAGCAATAGATAGGAGTGTTCGCTCTTTGCCTGTCGTCTTGTCAAGGTGTGATCATGATTATCATCATCATCCTTCTCCTCCTTAGTCCTTACCGGCATGCCACCAAAAGCGCAAAAAAAAGTTGTGCAGACTTTTGAGATGGCTTGCCACACCAAATAAAAAAATGTAATACTTTTCATGTTTTATTGCATTCAACGACGCTATGACTGACGACGACGGTCAAGGTGTTAAGGTGAGCTGCAAATGGCAAAATTTTTTATGTGAATCTTTTACAACCAACTTTTGACAAGCTCATAAGAATAACATTTTTAGAGAGTGTAGTTAGTGTAGTAGTAGTAGTGGTGGCATGATGCATGCAACATGCATACGGTGGGAAGTTCATTGGTGGTGGTGGTGGTGGTGGTGGTGGTGGTAGTAGTAAACCTCATTTTTTAAAACATTTTACCTCCTCCTCTTCCAAACAAGAAAATCCTTTTCAAAAAATGACATCCTGAGTGTCAACATGACTTTTAGTGAACAATAGTGTAGTTGTAGTAGTAGTAAAGCTACTAACTGCTGCATGTCATGCCGCCGCTACCACCACCACCGCATTACACACGACGACTAGAACGACATGCACAATACAAAGCAGCAAAAAAAGGAACAAAGTAGTTGTACTGTGCTGTCCTGTCTGCTGTAGTACTATGCATTTTTGCTTAAGTGGCAAGTGGCATTTCTTGGAATATAGAGCCAAGAATGGTCAAAGGGATGATGATTTCAAAGAGGGTTGAAAAGAGACATGGCTGCTGGTGGTGTTAATGGTGTGCGATGTGATATGATGTATTGTAAGCTATATTTTTTAAAATAAATAATAATAATAAACGCGTGTACTTCTTGGGAGGTTTGTAAAGTTCACAGTGCACCAAACATCAGTTCCACTTACTATATACACTACCGTTTTCGTTTAACTATTTATATGGCTTTCTTTCACACAAAAGGTGAAATTTCATTTGCAATGTTGACTTTTTGATTGAAAAAAGATAAAGTCAATCTGTCTGCCAGACGTACAATAGAGCTGTTTGCCAGCCTGCCAACTTGTTCGGCGTTTTTATTTTGTAAATTAACAAGAAGCAAGCAAACTTACACTTGGACTTTTTTTACGCACGTACTTAAAAAGGAACATACTCTTAAGTGGAGTCAGACAGACAGTCAATCAGTTGGTTGGTTTAGTTAATTCGCCTCCACATCTACATCAGATATTGTAATATTATGATAATACATAATAAGCAGATAGGTAGTATACATGGATAGTATATACTCGGTTCGGAAGGAAACATTTTATGCGTAAGGTTTTTTTTCTGTGGAGGAGGGAGGAAGCGCAGTCTGGGAGGCCTGAAGCTGTTGATGAGTTTAAGTAGCCATCCAACGAAGAAAAATTTACATCTTGACATACGCAAACAAAACGGATGTCACTTTCATCTTTTTTTCATTTTCCACCAAACAAAACTGCTACAATGAGAAAATTATCAGAGTTTTATTATAGTTATTAAGACGGTTATTTTGTAAAAAAAAAAGTATAAAGAATAAAAACGAGGAAAAGGTTGGTTTTGCTGGCTGGAATAAAAGGTTTTCATTGGAAAAACATAAAGTGTTCTGGGAACGTGGTGTGTACAACCGGTCATTTGAATACGAATGTATATACAAGAATCGTCGTCGTCATCATAATCATCATCATCAGCATCAGCATCAATACCGCCACATCTGCTAGTGGCAGATAAAAAAACATGAATCAGGAAAGGAATCAACGAAATAACCACCACTACCACCGCAACGCAACCACACACACAAACAATATCTATGACTTAGCTGCACAGTTGATTAAGAAGACTGAGCGGGTGAAGACATGTCTATGTGTGCGGCCTTAATGAACACACAATTTCCATGCGCTTACCTACATCTTTGTACACACTTTTTTATTCACATTTTATACTTATTTAAAAGACATGCTTCCTCAAAAAGGTATAAAAATTTTGGTTTAATTTTCTCTTCTTCTTACTTCTTTCTTTCTAATGAAGGGTATGCGATAATAGGTATGTAGATTGAGCAGGAATACATATATTTTGAAAAGGAGATTTTAAGGCTTTTTAAAGAGGAGTAATCTTTGAGTTGCTGCTGTAACTTGTTTCCTCTGTCTGTATATTGTTTCTTCTTTTCCTGGAGAACCGCCGTTTACATCATTTGCGTTTCCAGTTAGTCAAGGGCAGTGGAGTTAACAACTGGCTGCACACATCATCGTCATCATTCAGTGTAGTAAGCATTTAAGCCTATCATCAGCATCTTCCTCCATAGATAAAGAATAAAATATACAAAATTCGATTTTGATCAGCAGTGCATATCACTTATCCATCAGTTCTCAGGAAACAGCATGTAAATTGCAGAGTGAGTTCCTCTTCTCTCCGTTCACAGTATTCAAAGTGGGCATGCTGTTTGTTCATTATTACACATATCTTTTAAATTGTTCTTTTAAATGGAGAGTAAACCGAAATACTTGTACTCTTTAGTAGCTATTTTTTTGTATTTCAGATATATGCATTTGCTAATCTTATTCAAGTAAATTCAAAATGGACAATCCACATAGAATAAATCTAATCGGGAAGAAACGTTTAAAAATAAATATACAGCTGAATTTCAAATTTCGGTAAATTTTTTTTTGAAAATATGTATCTTGTCAACGTTATTTACTTAAGTATATTTTTAAGGAACCATTAGTTTGATATTAAGTTGATTCCAACATTCCCAATTAGTAAAATTGTGCGTTCTACCTTCATAGACAAATATGTGCAGAGTTTGTTTTTAAAAATGTAAAGACAATTAACCTAGACAAAATTTGTATTGGAACTACCACTCTGCTTCTTCCTGATTAAACTTGAAAAAGTAACTAAAACGATGAGAATTACCAGCAATATCTTTTTTATTACATACTCATGCTTACAAAGGAAAGAAAAAAAAGGTGTAGCATAACTTAACTAATAATAAATAAATTTTTTACAGCAGTAAAATAGATAGATATACATTTATTTTAACACCCTCATTTCTCACCTAACTATAACAATTTACTATACACTCTTTTGGTGTACACCAACCAATGTTTGCTCTTTTTTGGACACATCCTCAGATCAGATTAATAATGGCGTGACTACTGCTGTGTACACCAGTAATTACTGTAACAAAAGCTTATTCAACAACGACAAACGCCATGTACATCTATATAGGTATGCATACATACATATATATCTATTCTTTTTTTACACTACTACTACTTTTATCTCTGTGATAATCAATATTTCTAAACAAACCATTCAAGCATAAATTTAAACATGAGACAGAGAGACAAAAAAAACAGAAGATTTACTGCGGTCCAGAATCCACACTTCCTTTTTTTACCCCCCATTTTTAATACCTCTTTGATGTTGCTGTTGTGTGTGTGGTGGTGGTAGTGGTGATGTTGCTGTTGTACATTTATATTTATTTACGTGTGTATAGCTAGCTGCTCTCTGTTAAAATTACATGCTATCAACAGCAGCAACATAACAGACAACACATGCCAAGCGCTGCTGCTTCTCTGGTCTGTATTATTATTATTATTATTACTACTGCAAGTAAAACAACAAGTTGTGCTTACTAACTACACACAAAAATAACTTACCGTTTGTTTTTTTCGTTATCACGTACCAAAAAAACTGAAATAGTCACAGTAATTTTTTATGTGGTGCGGTGACAATTTCATGTATTTAAGTATAAAGTATATAAAGTATTTTGTACCTGTTTTAAGAGTACAGTATAATATAATGCTTTGTTGGTAAGTTTTACTGATGATACGATGCTTTGATATTTACCGTTTTAATATTTTAAGGAAATACGCTGAAATGAGCACATCTTAAAAATGTATCATATATGATGATTGTTGTTATTATTATTATTACGAGCACTATACCACACAGTGGTGGAAATGGTACATGCGCAGGTAATAAAATATACGGAAGCTCATTATTCCTGTCAAAAGAATTTTTTTCAAACTTGTCATTACTTTACTATATACCCATTTGGATTCTTGTTTAACATTGCCATTTTGAAAATTGTTATGAGATGATGATAATAACGTACTCATGTATTTTTTAAAACTTGGAAAGGGAGGAAATCGCACTATCGGTTTACTAGGTTTATGTACAACTGTATATTATTATTATTAAATATTGTTGTTTTTGCTGCTGCTGTGGATGATAAGCTTTCCTTTCATGTGATAATGTCGTTGTAGCCTAAATGGACAACGTTTACACATTACTTTTAAATAGTGAGTGGTTTACGGATGTGGTTTTGTTTGCTGCTCGAAAAAAATTGGGAGTATAAAAAATGTAAAAAATAATTGTAGCATGGACGATTGAAGGAAAAATGACAGAAATGAGCCACTACATTTTGCTTTACTCTCCATTGTTTCTTTTTCTGTTTCATTCATGCGTTCCTTTACAACAGCAGCAGCTACAACAATGATATTATTCATTCATGAATTAAACATCAGTCCGTGTAAGTACCTTGAGTTTTTTTCCATTATTATTGCCATCATCATCTACAGCAGCAGCTCATCAATGGTAATAATCAGTCAACGTTTACAGAAATAAAGCAGCGATTTGTATTTACCACACGTTTCGAAATCGTGGTTGACTGTGTTGCTGTTTTATTGCCTTTTTGAAAAAAATATATCTTTGTACCTAATATATATTAAATGGATGCGTTGATAGCTTTTTAAAAACTGTAATTTGCTCCAGTTTTACATGATGCTTTTTATGCAAAATTAATAGTTAAGGTTTAAAAGATTATTTCTTTAAAAGAATTTTTTTCTTAAAGCCTTGACGCTAATTTTTTTTTACAAAAAATGTTGAAAATCCTGGACTGAAGATGAATGACTGAAATAAAATGGTGGGTATTGTAGATGAAGAAAAAAGAAGCCACACACGACAAGTGAAGCGACTAGTGTTAAAATGCTGAGATGATCACACAAATTATTATCAGAGCAGCGTCGTGGCGGCAGCTACATCATTTAAGTTGCTTGACATGTAATGCGCATTAACGAAATAGATATCATTCTAAAAAGACTTTTCATTAGGAATCATTACTCGGAGTACTAAATTGCTCAGAAATGGAGATTTCAACTACAGATAACAGAAGACCTGTCCCTCCGGAAATATCTATTTTTAAAGTAATATATTAAATGGCGTTGAACTAATTTACCAATAAATAAGTTTTGATATTATTAAAACTGCGCGATTTTTTGGTTTGAAAACATCACTGCTTCACAGCTCCTCGTACGTCAAAAGTCTACACTAAAAGCAGGAGTGAGTGAGTCGGGAGAAAAAAAAAATCTTATTGAATACTGATGGATGACTAAGACCTTTCAGGAAACGTAACCCATGCTATTTTCATTAACCCCACAGGTGAGGTCCATACGTACGTTCCATTGTGGTGTAATAGGATCCTGCACGCAACAATGCCATTCATTCCATTCCTTTCACCCAGCCGTCCCACCATCGTACCGTCGTCATCATCATCATTTGACAACGAGATGAAAAGGTTGCCTGCCTGAGTGCCTGATATGATAAAGGCATTTTTTTCTTTTGGGTATTTGCGTGTGCGCTATTGTGGAAAACGTATTCGATTCAGTATCATATTTGTAATCGCATATTGTACACTATTGTGAGACGGAATTACATAATCACTTTTTTTAAACTTCCATTCATTCAAACCACCTGATCCGCACAATTTCTCTAAATTCTCATCATCTGACAGTGAGAAACATGAAAAGAAGAACAAGAAGAAAACCGCAGGTCAGCGACTGGGTCAACCTAATAAAAATTTTCAATATGAATAGACTGTAGAAAAAAATAACGACAACCAACGAGTCGCCTCTCTCTCTCCTTTCCTGATCCCGTATCAATTTCTCGTAAAAGGTTTTCATACTCAAATCAGTCAAACTCTGTATCCTTTGACAGGAGCATGACAAAAATCAATGAAAAAATTATGTTCTAATCAGTCGGCTCATCATTCTTCCATTCACAATTTTCTCACTGTCTCGTTGTTCAAAATGTTCGGTCATCCCATACTCGTCGTATGTACATATATGCACTTATTTATAAATTCATGAATAATAGCAATCAGTACACTTACTAAATACTCTGTTATCAAAGCACCATCAGCGTAACGTGTATACCACCCAAAATCATCATCATCATCCAACATATCCATCTTCTTCTCAACTCAACCAATCCATTACAATACAAAACGCTGTAATACAAACACATTCATTTACTTACACCACCTGTCTGTCTCCCTCTCTCTCTCTCTGCAGAAGAAAACACAATTTAATCTTTTTTTCTCTTTATCGTCATCATAAAATATCGTATGGGTAGGTAGGTAGGTATGCATATAACCAATACTTAAAACATTCCTCTATTTTACATTTCCCACCGGTGTGAAACCATTGTTTTTAATTTGTCTGCAACTTATCTCATAATTTAATCCTGGCTCCGTTCGACACTGTGCTTGTTCTTCTCCGTTCACTCATTCACTTTTAAATACAATACTATACCTACCTATTATATGCTCATAAATAAATATCCGGAGTTCACCGTGCTGAAAAAATGCAGATAAATTCCAACACCCAATTTGGCACCAGCAATAATAAAAAATTTATTCAAACTATCAAGCATCTTATTATTATTATCTACTCAATGAGCAAAATACGTCTAGATGATATATTATTTAAGATTAAAACTGTACTAATACATCCACCACCATCACTATCATAATCATCATCGCCGCAATTTTTCACGTGCATATTATCCATCACTTTATAAATACACCTAGCTTTTGATTCTCTTTTCTTTCACTCATCGCATTGTATTCAGAAATAACATGCGCATGTAAAACTACAGAGCAGCGTAGTGGTAGTTTAGTAACACTGCTGCTGCTAGGTTTGTAGTTTACCTGTCAGGCAAGCAAGCGGTAGTTATTTCCGTCTTGTAGCAGTAGTGGTATCATCGTTGATATATAATTATTATTACATTTACATTGCATGTTTACAAACAGCAAACCATAATATAATTACATTTTCTATGATTAAATATTAACTCACTTTTTTTCTTGAGCAGTGCGCATAGTATACTCAAAAGCACAAAAGTAGCCAGTTCTTCTTGGGTAGATTTTTTTTCTTGGTCAAGTTGGTCAAGCGTAATGGTAAGCGTATATATATAGTAATAATGTGTGTGTACTTTTTAATTTTATTTTAATAATTGCGCAATGCTAATTTTCAAGTGGGCATTTATTTGGTGTCTTCACTAATTATACGTTTCGCCCTTTTTTCATTCCACCAAAAAAAGATACAAAAAGGCGACTAGGCTAGCAGCTTTTTTTGTAAGCTTGCTTACTGATATTGATCTAAAAATTGAACAAAACTAAATTAAAATAGGTTGCTAGCTAACTTGTGTACATTTTTTTCGTTTTAAGTTGTTTCCCATCTCTTTTGCGTTATAGTATTGGCATTTGGCATGTGTTGTGTTGCAGCAATAATAATGTGTATTTTTTGTACAACATTCGGCATACATTGCTCGTGGCATGGTTTTTTCTTCATTTTGTTCAAGGGAGTCGGGAAGGTTTGGCAAAATATCATTATTATAAGCAAAAAGCCAGCAGCTACAGAAGCAACGCATAGATGACGATAATGATGATGATGATGATACACAACATGCAAGCATGCGTTACACTTGCACTATTCATCTTTTGGTTTTTAGGAAAAGTGTTTTAAATGTGACAAGCAGGAGTTCCCTTTTTTATTCTTTTCTTTGGTGGTGCAAACTCATTGATTTGTTTCAAGTAGTTGTTCTTTTCTTTCATTTCTAGTTTTTTTTCTCTCTGGCTCTCACCCTAATATACTGACTGACTGACTGACCACTATTACTACCACTCTAATATATTTATAAAAGTAAGTGAGGAAAATCAACAAAATCAATAAAAAAAATATGATTTCCTTCTAGATGTGTTGATGTAGTTTAGTGTGCGCGCGTTTGTATGAACATTGTGTTATTTTTTTGAAAAAGGAAACCAGCCGAAAAAAAGAAAAGAGGGATCGTAACAATGAAGAAAACTTTTTTATGCAATTTTATGATCCGTGGCAAACCCACCGACTTTATTGAGAGAGCGGACCTTGTCTCATACCTTTTTATATTTTATTCTTTCTCTCTCTCTCTCTCTCTCTCTGTTTACTGTGCAATTAAAAAGAAGGTCCGTGAATATAATGTGGTTTTGGTTTTTGAACGGACACGTCCTGTTTCCAGTTTACTCCGCTGCTGCTGCAGTTGGTCAAAAAACGCTCATTTCTAGGTAATAAAAAATCTATGAAGAGCGAACGAAAAAAAGTGAGATGAGATGACCGATACAAATAATCTGCATGTTTTTAAAGGAAACAAAGTAGCCACGCATGCATGCATGCAATGCAATGTAACACACAAACCGTCTTTTTTTCTTTGGCTGAAATGAAATATTATGAAACTGTTTTTTACTGACTGGAAGCAGAGTGTAGAGATAACAATAATAATAAAGTTCATAAAAAACAAAAAAATGCTATAAAGTAGAATAGATTTGTAAGGGCATTGCTACATAATGTACTATAAAGTAGGTAGGTAGGTATAATCATAATAATAATAATATTGGAAAGTTACTGTTTGATTCCCATATATAACTCATATAAGCTTTTCTTTTTCAGCTTCCTCTTTTAAAAGTCTTGTTGAAAGCATTATTATTATATTGTGTCGTTTTGTTTTCAGAAAAAAAATATATTGATAAGGAGCATATTAAAAAGTGTTAGTATTATTATTATTATTATACAGTTACGAAGGAGCCAAAGCCGTAGGTATTTGTAAAAGTGTAAAACGGAGCCAGGAGCAGTTCACAGGTTTTTATACAATAATAATAATAATAATCGTTACGAAAGAGAGTTAAAGTTGTCTTCTCCGGCAGCGAATTATATAGGCATATAAAAATGTGGACAGGAACTGAGCATTTTTATGGAGTTATCTTAGAACAACAGAGACCGCAATGCAACAGCAGCAGCAAAAGCAGCGTAGTAGACCACTGCACTACTTTTTTCTTGCTGCTGTTGCCGCCGCTGCTAACGAGCTTCAAGAAAATAGAGAGCAGGGCAGCATAAAGGTGCAGAGGTTCTCTTTTTATGTTTTTCTTTTTATATAAAAAGGACGGACGGACAAACGCATGATTACGATGATGATAAAGCACTGCATATTAATGTGCTCATAATAAGCATCTTATTTTGATACGATATACTACTACTACCACTACTGCCCATTTCACTAAAATATTATTACAATAAATGCCCAGCCGTATCTCTATCGTATCAAACTGAGTAATGGCCAGTTGAAAGGCTCTCATCAAAAAGGGAGAAAAGCTTTGCTGGAACATTTTAATTGAAGTGTGTGTGATGTGAGTGTATATTGTATATACGTAAACCTACTTACTATTTTGATGATGATGAATATGATGATGCCTACTACTACTATTACTACTACTTACTACTACAATGATGCTCACTGGCTCATACATACGTATTTGTTGTTATTATTATCATAGATTTATAATACACTTGCAGACCGACCAGACTACCAGACCAACACAGCTTGTAGCAGAGCTACTAGTCTACCAACCGACCCAAGAGGAGAGAGTAAAATTAAAGTTTTCAGGAACTGAAATTTGCCTGGAGGTTTCCCATAATTTTTTTTTACCTTTTTTCTCTTAATTTCCATATTGTGTAAGATTATACATTAGTAAATAGTGTAGTAGTAGTAATCGTAGTAAAAGCATAGCAGTAGGTAGGTACGTATTATAACCAAGACCAAGATTTTGATAACCCGGGTCCCAAATCAGCAGTAAGAAAAAAAAATGAAAGGTATGATGTTGCTTGTTGATCTATTACTCCTCTCACTCACTCACTCACTCTGTTTAGTTGATTATCTGTGTACAACTAAACCTGAACTATATACAGATATATACATTTTTTACTATGAGCGCAGTTTATAGTAAAAACATTTTTGCACCATGCATAATCATCATTGTTGCCACCATTACAGCCACTATACCACACACACGCATTAAATTTTATAGGCTGCCACTACCACCAACCACCACCACCACCTCACCACTTTGTAATAAAACAATCTTTCTGCTGATATTAAAAGTGAGACCAGACAGTTTATAAGCACAAATTTTTTTTTACCGGCATACCTAAATGTCAATACAAATGATATGATGATACTACTTTGTCTGTAGTGCTTGCTATCTACACATTGTACCAAGATACTTGAAAAAAGAAGATGGAAAAAAATACCAGAAAATAGATAAGCAATTTTGCACGTTTTACTCCTAACAAGCGAACATGGAAAAAAATATATATAATCATAGATATAAAGGAACCAGCCTTCGATGTACACATATCTTTTCACACAGCTTACTTACTTTTAATATACCTACATACCTACAAGCATTTACTCCTCTCACTAGAACGGGTAAACATTTAAATAAAATGGAAAGAGAGTATAATTGCACAACACACAAACGAAAGCCCGGTAATCTAGAGTCATCAAAAAATCATAATTATTGGTCTCTGGTCAACCTCCTTCCCTTTTCTGCTGCTGCTTGGGTATAAAAACCTTTTGGCATTCCGATTCAATAATGCTTTTCTTGTTCTTTTACTTTCGTAGACGTACTCATCTATCTATTTACTACTTACTACTACCGACCGCTGTGATATGGTATACATTTTTTTGAATATTGATGAGTTGCGTAAAAAATAAATAAAGGTAAAGTTTTTTTAAAGAAGAAAGTAAACGCAGCTGCTCCTGATTATTATTATATTTTTTTAAGAAGAGGAAACGCGTATAATCAGTGTTTGTGCCATTTTTTCCCAAATATTAGTAAAGAAAAACGTACAGAGTGTAAGCGAGTGGCCCCAATAATAAAACAAGCAAGAGTGGATTCCTTTTCAATTATTATTATTCTCGTGTTATAGTTATGTGTCCACATTTTTGCTCGCTACTTGATTCTCTTTTTAAGAGAGAGAGAGAAAAAAAACAGCAAAAATTTCCCCTCTCTCTCTCATCTGCTGGTCTTGGCAGAGATGATATATATCATATTATGTAGGTATGCTTGTATGTACCTACCATACATTTTGTTTGTTTCTTTTCAATTAGAACTTTTGTGTGTTTTTAATGGAATTATTTTGTAACACTCGTTCACTCTCATTATTATATTCGCACGGAGTGATTATTTTGAATTAAGGCAAATAACACATGTGGTGAGAAAAAAAAGCTTTCCTCTGAAAAAATATCGTTATCCATCACCATTGTTTTTCTTTACTTTGCTGTCCTTCCATTATTATTATTATCCATGCAAAGGAATAAAAAGAAGAAGAAAGAAAAAAATTAACTTTTCCTGCACTTTTTGTTTATTACTGTGCTATAATGATACTTAAACAATTTTTAGTCTGTCTGCCTGTGTGTTATCATCATGGACATATGTGTCGATAAAGCTGATTTTGTATTCATCTCGCTTGTCTTGTTCATCGCATAATATTAAGTTTAAGTATTTGATTTTTTCTCTCTCTCTTGGAGAAAAAAATGTACGCCATCAAGTTTTGGTGATGTGAACATACCAGCAGCATTCATACATAATATACATATCTACATGCATACATACCTACTTGCACGTTGCTGCACACACGTTAGCGTAGGTAAATAAACATCATCTCAATCTCGCCAAAAAAGCTAGTAAAACTGCTGCTGTCAGCAATCACCATCGTCATCATCATCATCATCACCGTCAGCATCATCCATTTCTTCTTTTTTTGTTTTTTAAACAAGGTGTAAAAATTAATGTAAGCTCAAGCTGTAGAATGACACTTTTTTATTTAACTATTTATTTCACTGGAAAGTTACATGGATGCTGCATTACATTACTTGCACGTTATTGTAGTTCTATATACCTAGCTGAAAAAGTGTACATATAAAAAAATAAGCAGGTACATTTATTTTCCATTGCTAAGCAAGAAGAAGCAAAAACTCATAAAATATGTATGATATAATAATGATATTTTATATTATCAGGTTTACTTACTTACGTATACTTACTTACTATATTACCATCTTGTTACTCATCTACTAACACTCTCTCTTTCTCTTTTTTACTCTTCTTCTTGTTGTTTGAGTGATTGTGAATAAAAATGTTTTTATGATCTACTAATATCTCTTCTTCACTCACTACTACTACTACTTGCTGCTGATAGCAAGAAAAAAATCGAGGATAAGTGAGGATGCGCGGTGGTGATGAAAAAACTGACGCCTCAGCAACATGATGATGGTGATGATGATGATGATGACGATGATGAGGGCTTAATCGCTTGATACTCTCATTTGATAACAAGATTTTTTACTAATGACTCTAAATTTATTTTTACTGTGGAAAAAAATAAAAAGTGACTAATTTTTTGTCTTTATTTCTCATCTAGGTAAAAATCTAAGTAAATAATGTTGGATAAAAAAACTTGGAAAGTCCTGACAGACAAAATTACAATTTTTTTTGTAAAGACGGTATATTTTGAGGTCAAAATATTGAACATAAAATATTGCTGGCGTATTTCCAAAAATCTATTTAATACTTATTATTATTATTATTATCATAAAAACCTTCTTGTTTTTTAAAAAAGGTCTTTCCCAAAAAACAAGGAGGAAATCACATTATAAGGGGAAGGAAGGAAAGGAGGAATTAGTTACAAAGTTTGTAATTAAGTAGCAGAGTGTTGACGTGTGACTGATGATGATAACACACAAACAGCTAGTTGTATAGACACAGACATGGCATGAATAAACGGTGCTGCTGCTCAAGTTGTATATATATTAGGAATGCTCATTATTACAACAGATAAATCCAAAAGAAAAAAATAAGTTTATACATGGATAATAAAGTGAAGTTTTATGTACACACATATGAACTACCTACCAAAACATACAATATATTATTATAGGTATTATTATATATCTATGCCTAATTAGTATACTTGAATGGATTTAAGAATGTGTAAATGAAAGTTCATGTACTTAAATGCCTATAAAAAAAGTTACACTCAGCAGCAGACAGACAAATGAAGACTTCATTAGTATTTCAATCGCGCACTTGACCTGAGTGAGTTTTGTGTGTGCGCACAAGTAAAGTAATCACACAAGTACATGGCAGAGAGTGAAGAGAATTTTGTGAGTGAATTGCACTAAATAAAGTAATACAGATTGGGGCAATTAAGAAGTATAAAAAAAAATATAGACTGGCAGATAAAATAGCATCAATTACATAAAAAAGTAAGTAAGCGAGTGTATGTAGGTAAACCAACAATCATCTCTATCCTCAGTAACTTTTTTTCAGTGCAGCAGTGCCAACTCTCTGTGCATATTGTAATTATTATTATATTGTGATTGCGGTTGTAAATGTATTTATTTGTAAAAAAAAATAGTATACAAGTTGAGATGGAAAAGAAAAAGAGAAGGAGAAATGGATGGCGTGAATGAAAAAGATTTAAAAAATAATGAATTCAAGTTTGTTCTGGTAAAAATAGCAAAGTATTTATTGTAAGCCTTGCTTTTATTATTACGATGCATCATCATCATCATCATTCTATTTTCATTTCTTCATTTCCTTTAATATAAAAAACCCGAGAATTTGACTCGTTTGTTTTTTTGCTTCTTCCATCCAACTTGCATTTTTTTGCGGATGTATATTTTTTTCACAAATAAGTTTTTCATCAATCAACATACTTACATAGTTAATACATTTTACTACTATCTTGCTAAAATCAAAACATATATAATATATTTTTCATAATGAATTGAATTGTTAAAGATAAAGTTTATGTTTTAAAAAAATTCTGGGCTAGTATTCAAAAAATGTATTTTTTTGCTCAAAAGTAAAAAAAATATATTGAGAGTTGCTGTCTTCATTCTTGTTAAACATGATGATTTTACAACATTTGTTTGTCCTTTTTTTAAACGTTCAAAAACTCACCACAAAATTGAATTAAAACCAATACTGAAAAAAGAGTACTAGAAAAAAGGCAAGTGAAGCAAGCGAACCATACCATGAATACATGATACTATCAAAAATGATAAAAATTAAAAAGCATTAATTATTTTTATGGATAAGTGAATTTTTTTCAAAGTTTTTTCTCTCTCTTTCTTCCATGCATGACTTGCTGTAATGCGACACATAATTTCTTTCCACTGCATTTTCTTTCAAAAAAATGATAAGGAATAAAAAAACGTTGTTGGTGGTTGAATTTGGATGATCGTTAATGATTAGGTAATTGACGAAGCATTAAAATGAAAGAACTCCTTTCTCTCTGTTCATTTACCTGCTTACTACAACTACGAATACTACAACTTTTACGTAATTCCACAATAATGCATATGTGGCTGCACTATAATATGAACTACTCTTTTTTACTACACTAATATATTATCTATACACATTATCTACCGACTATTTTATGTAACAATACCTAAGTTAAAGAGGAGATTTTCTGGATACTTGAAACTGAAGAGAGAGAGAGAAAAAAAAATATTGTAAAAAAGTGTACCAGTCGTAATAAAAACAAAGTATGCATAAAACACTCTTAATGGATTGAATGAGCAGGGTGAGCAGTGCGAGCACAGCACACCAACCAAGCAATACTATCCCTATTCTTACTACAACTTACAGCTAAACCAGCTAATATACCTAAATATCATAGTGTATGTGTATGCACAAGTTATAGTAGTACTCTCCGTGTATTTTTTTGAAAAAAAAGATCATGAGATCAGATTAGCATTTAATTGTTATAATGTATACTACTACTACTACATAACACAATACAACAAACGACCAAGTAGGTAAAAAGAGATAAACTATATAACATACAAAACATGCAAAAGAGGTTCACTTGAGTAGTTTTCTCTCTCTCTCTCCCTCACTCCCTTGTTGATATGTGATGCATGGTGGTGGGCAATTTACTTGGAAAGAATAAAACATTTAAAAAGTAGCTACAAGTGCAATAGCGGTTAGGTAACAATTGCAATAATCATAGTAATAATATAGCAACAATACAGACATGATGATGATGATGGCAATGTTCCATCATCCATTCTCTTCCTTTCCACCACTGTCGATCGTCGTGTGTTTCTTTTTTCTTACATATTTTGAAAAAAAACAATACATACGAAGAACAGCAGCAATTTAATAAGCTGTTGTAGTAGTAATAGTAGTAGTAATAGTAGAACAGCAAGCAACTAGCTTACAAAACATGAGATACACACTGCCTGCTTTATGCATTCCATATGCCTCCCGTATTCCATCAACTATCCATCCATCCATCCAACTTAACCCGAATGCTTCTTTTCTTTTTTTAAAAAAATATAGAATTGCTCGTTCAATTTTTTTTATTTCCACACACACACGTACTTATACTTTGGTAGATAGGTACTTATAACAAAACGAGAAGACAATATATCTATATATATTGAACAAAAAGCAGCAGACAATTTTTTTTAAAAACTTAGACAGTACATCACGTCACCATCACCAACGACTATCATTGCTCTTCGGTTTTTTAAAATAGTAATGACATGATACAAGCAGAAAAAGAGCTCCTTTCTCATGTTCTTGTTGAGACTCACAATATGTTTTTATGATGCTGATGACTGTACATTTTTCACCTGACATCATCATCATTTTTCCATGTCATACCAGCACAATAATAATAATTATTTACATTTTGCGAAAAAAAATAAATATATTATTAGTAAAAATTGCACTAGCCAAAGCAGTAGGTAGTATAGTAAATAGTAATGATAGTAGTAGGTATTTTATTATAGGAATACACGTATTCCTTGATTAATACATTAAGACAATTGTAAATATTATTGCTACAAACGCAATTTGCAAAAAGCAGGATAAAAGGGATAATAAAAAAGAGAGTTACAATTTTTCTGCATTACTCCACATTTTTTTATTTTTGCCTTTTTTACGAGCTGCCATGTAGGATGTGTTTTTACGTTGTGATATTATTATTGTTGGTATTGTTATGCAGATGTGAAAAACTAATAGTAGTAATAGCAGTAGTAATAATAATAATAGTAATAGGTATATAAAATGGAAATGATGTTGAAAAAAGGAAGTTTTCAACTTTTAGTAATATTTCCACCTCCTGGTTATCATTTTTTGTAATCAAAGTAATAGGTACGTATGTACAGTTTAGCACCGGATTGAGAGTGATATACATAAATTGAATGAACATATTTTTGTGCAGAAACCACAGGTGTAAATTAGCGTCTGGTTCCATTTGCAAACTCAAAATATGGGTAAAAGTTGCAGGAAGTATACTTGAACGAAAAAAATACGTTTTAGTAATAGTATTTTGAATCCTTCACGTGCAGAAAAAGCAAGGTTGCAAACTATTCCTATATAAAGGAAATATTAATATGATGGAATGCTAATACAGGTTAAAAAAATGAATTATTGTAAGAAAATTGTAAAAGCAAGTCAATTTGTGTAAATGCAGCATTTATGCACTATTTGCACTGCTTTTCAGTTGTAGTAGGCAACTTGTTGCTTCTGTTTTCAGTTTAGAAGAAAATATGAAAAAAGTTGACGTTAATAATGCAACTTAAATGACGGACATTTGTGTCAAATGTTTTTTATATTATTATCCAACGTGCTCATACATTATATTTTTTATGACAGAGACAGGGAGACGGTGAGAAGCGAGCATAATAAAACGTTAAAAAAGGTGGAAAGTGTAAAATATCTAGAGAAGGAATATATATATATATATAGGTATACATATATTTAATAACTTTGTTGCTACCGCTTGCTTGCTGCGCTGATGAAGATACGAACTGTAATGATGATGATTCAAAGTAAAGTAAATTTTTGCCTGGAGGAAAAGAGGCGAGAAAAGGATTAGCAATTTTTTTTTCTTTTGTGTAGCTGCACCACAACAAATGGTTTACTAAGTTTCCGGTCTAATGATCACACTGTTATGCAAAAAAGTATGTAGGTATGTATATATATTGTTATTATTATTAATGTACGTAGTATTTATATATCTGAAGGCTAAATCTATATAATATATTATATCATTAAAGTATTACTACTAGCCGGCTTATAAACAAAGTCAGTCATCGGTGAAAATGGTAAAAAAAGGTAATACAGTGTGTAACGTGAAGAGTGGATGAGATGTAGGTAGAAGTAGTAGTAGTATAGGTAAGTATACAATATTTACATATTTCGCTGCACCATTACTCTGCAGGATATTATGTTGCTTACTCCAACAACTTGTAGTAAAAAAGTAAGTAAATATATTTACATACAATCCAGTCCAGTTGCATTTTTTTCTAAAAAATAAGAATACGTTTCTCTCTCGCACTGTCTTGTACAAAGTTTTTTTCTTGACTTTTTTATTATTATTACTACTACTATTGTGTTGTTATAACTAAGGTGGGATTAAGATATACTGTGCTTAACCTTTAAGATATCTACGCTGTTTTGCAAATTATATCATTTTGTTTAAAATGACGCATGACAGAGTTGAAAAGTAAAAAAATGCGTTAAAAATGCAAAGCTAGAATACTTTTTTTTAGGTATATTTAACTACTTTGTGAAGTAAGGCTGTATATGATGATAATATGTGTGGTGTACCCAATGGGTTTACTAAATGGCAGTGTAGATGTAATAAGCACTTTAAAAAAATAGTTTTGTGTAAATGACTCTGTTGAACCTCCCAATGGGAAATATTAAAAGAGTAATAATTTTTCATGACACTTTAATTTCATTTTTAGTCGGTTTTTTATTAAACGCATTTACATGTTTTTAATATGCCACATATATAAAAAATGAAAAAAATGATGCTGAACAAGTGAAGGAGAAACCATGTAATAAGCCATGTGTACTATACTACCTATTTTAATAGTTACTAGAAGCAGCGGTAAGCGATTAAAAGTTAAAGTTGAAAGCTGAAGCCTATAAAAATGTCCTATGTGTTATTAATATTTTTTTTTAATAAAAAATTCAATGTTAAGTTTTTTTCGCTCTCTCTCTCTCCCTTCAAAAAACCTCTCATTTACTCTCTCCCCCAACACAACTTAATTGACGACGAAGGTCGCAAACCCGCATATGAGTAAAAAAAAATATATCCCATATTGCTTCCAGGCAGGTAAAATCCATGATGCATGGTACGGCATTGCTGTGAATCACACAAGTCAGATTAAAACTTTTCCTTCAATTTAAAGAATTATTGTTTTATTTCACAAAAAATAAACATTTAGCAGTCATAATGCCCCAATCTGTTTCATTTTTTGTGTTTTTTAAAGAGAGAGAGGGAGAGAGAAAGATAAGAGGAAAAAAATACTAGTACTTTGTAGCATGTAGTCTACCATTTAATATGCCTGATAAGGAAACATTATTGTTATTGGCGTACGCAACATTTTGCTCAGTTTTTTGATAGTAGATTGCTCAGCCTCTCTCACTTAACAAACAACAATGTACACACATTTTGTACCTTGCTTCCAACCGTTTATTTTTCTGTTATGAACCATTAATATTTTTTTTGTAAATGCTCAATGTTTTTTTACATATATTTTATTTCAAACTTTTCATTTCTCTGGAGTTGGAATAGAGTTCTTTTTTTAATGGCTGGTGAGCGAGTGACTTGTTTTCCCAACCAAAAAAACCAATTGCACTCTGAGAGATTTTTATATTATATTTCCCCCAGAATAAAAAAAAATGTATATAAAAACACATTATTTTCTTTCTTATTACTACTACGCAATGGATGAATAAAAAAACAAACGAGAAACAGAAGTAGAGAGAGGATGCATATATGACTTTAACTAGACCAACGAAAAAAACTACACATATATATGTATGTATGCGGCCATAACTGGCCTGGCCGATTACGATTATTATTATTACGACTAGAATTTAATGTGTGTGCAGTTAGTTGGTGGTTGTGTGTGGATGTAGACGGTGGGAGGGAAGTAGTAGTAGAGTTGTACGTATTACGAGATGGCTTTTATTACGATAAATAGCATCAAATGATATCATATCGCATCAAATCATCATCATATTAAACCATTACATGCACAACTTATGATCATACTGCATGCTGCTGCTTCTAGAAAAAAAATATATAAAAAAAATGCCGGCAAGCAAATATCATCATCAGCAGCAATAGCAGCAGTTTACATAAAAGTTTGTATAGCTGTGTGGCTATCGTAAGTGGTACACATACTTTACATTATAGAAACAACAAAAAAATCCTCCTGACTGAATGTGTGTGTTTTTTTTGCTACTTCACTTCTCTACTTGTCTTTCTTTATAAAAATAAAGAAAGAATAATAATGTAATAATCATAATACCATATCATATCATCTCATCATATCATATCATATCATATGATATCATATCACAAAACAGTTTTCATAGTCTCTTAGAGTAGTAATGATCTCAACAAGCTATATAGCATCATAATCATCATCATCTTCTTCATCGTCGTAGTCGTCGGATGTAGTAATAATAAGTATGAGTGCATGTATCCACAATAAAAAAAATTGTACAACTTTTTTATATGTTTTCAATGTGGTGGTAGTATTTTCTCGGATTGTTGAAGAAATTGCACAATAATAATGATGCTTACTTTCCAACAATCATCATCGTCATCAAGTTATGAACATCATCATCTTATTCTTCTTTTTCATATTTTTTATCATATCAATTGTTCAACGTCATATCATGCAAGAGTCTGTGTATAGAAAGATAGATGCATGCTTGCTTGCCTATACAATTTAGAAAAATAAGTAGTGCAGTTTGCTTTTTTTCTTGCTCAAATGATAACAGCCAATGATGATGATAATGCCATTATAGAGTGCACTACGTCATTGGTATATGATATGATAATAGACGGTTATTATAGGAAACTATCGTGTAGAAAAGGGTATTTTTTTAGTCCTTTTCACCGAAGAAAATAGTTTTCTTTTCACGCTTTTTTCTTTGACAATTATTTTTAAAGCAAAAAAACAATAGAACATGCATATGAACTTAAAAATATTGTATTGCTTTTAAATTTATATTTTTATAACGAAATCTCAATGAAATGAATAAACAAACAATGTAAGCAAAATTAAGATTTTTTTTCTAAATCTCTTTCAGCCAAATTAACAATAATAACTACACACGTTCATTCATTTGCAAAATGCAACACGCTTGCTAATTTTTTCAGAAAAAATCTATTTCTTCTAAAATCTCAACCCTCTCTCGTGTACAAAACCATACATACATACAGTACACAATCATTAAAATCATGCGTGCCTACATGGAACTGTTGGACCACAACAAATTTATGATACCTGTCATGTTAAATTAACGGAGAAATTCCCTCGTGTGGTTTACTTACTAATACAACAATGAAAATCTAACGAGATAAAACTCATAATACAGAAATATTTCCTCCTGAAAAATTCTCTTTTTTTCTAAATTATTATTACAACTGCCTACTATACCACTCACAACCTTATAAAACTCATAATACAGAAATATTTCCTCCTGAAAAATTCTCTTTTTTTCTAAATTATTATTACAACTGCCTACTATACCACTCACAAACTTTTTCTGCTACTACTCCTCTGTTTCTGCTTGTACATTTTCTCTAGTGATTTTTTCTCAAGAAAATACACAAAAATAATTTATTTTGTACTTTACATTTACTTTACACTGCTACCAACACTCTGGCTAGCATTTAAATCCTTCTAAAACTTCAAACTGTTTTCACTAATTCCACCACCACCACCACCACATCCTAAAGGATGAAGAAGAAGATGACGACGATGATGATGATGCCAGTCCCATCATACGTATCAAAATATCTTTTTTTGTTTTATTCATTTGTTGATTATCTGATGACTGTAAATAACATTCTTATACACAATTTTTTAATCCTTGCAAACAAACTAACAGCAGCAATAAGTAGCCGTGTATGCTTGTATGTATATATGTATATATTTTTTTCACTTTAGAAGAACCCTATTTATATAATATAGAGTGCAGTGCTCAACTCAACAGCTAGTAGTAGTAGTAGTAACAGCAGCTCTGCAGAAAAAAACCTCTAGCTTGATGTTTTAAAGTCTTCTGTTTTATGTATGCACTCTTGTTTTCCCTGTCTTATGAACTCAGCGAGCGTAAACAACCTGTTTCTTTTTTTCCGTGCTGTTGTGTTTTTGCTGCTGCTGTTGTTTTGTTGTTACACATTTATTTATGAAGAGTATCAACAGAAGCAGAAAATAGGTACATAATGTAGGTATGCCACAAAATTTTTGTATATTAAGAGAAGTGAGTTGATTGTAATTCATTCCTGATCATCATCACAAGTAGAAGAAAGATGATACCATCATATAACATGCTGTATGTATGTATGTATGTTATTATTGTTTTTTTAGAAGCTCTGCATATTTATAGATAAGTGTGTATTTATATGCTTATAGAGAAGGTGAGTAATGATCATTGAAACTTGTATTTAAGCCTATTGGAATCCCATGTGACTCGTCAAAAAATAATCATAATAATAATAATGTAATTTTACATCAGCGCATTGTTATCTATCTTTCTTTTTTGTAGTTATTTAAGTTATTTTTTTAAAAGGATATACTGATACTATGATGGGGTGGGATGGGATGCAGTTTAACCTTTCTTGCCACTTGCCACCACCACCATCATATTACAATTACCTATTATTAGCAGCAATTGCATACGATATGAGAGTTTAGTAGCTGTATAGTAGCAGCAGCAGCAAGCAGGAGCAGCTACAACATTTTTATTAATATTTATCCAGTCATCAGGATGAAATATGATGAAGAAGTGAAAGGTTGACTGAGAAAAAAGGTGGAATACATAACTCTCACAGAGAGTGTATATATTGCAATTATTATTTAAAATTGAAATCCTAATCAAAATTCGGGATCTTAATGCAATTCAGTACATTTACATTTTTCCCCTCTCTATACTTTAATTCGCATGCATTATTATTACTGCCTGTTTGATTTGGCGAAAAAATATTATATATATATATATAAAGCTGATGTATATTTCCATTCAACTATACAGATTAATTTTATTTTTTGCAAAATGTTGTGTTGTAATATCGTTTGCTACTGTTGTAGGGATGCTCTGTGTTGTTGTTTGTCGGTAGCTAGCGAGCAAGCAGCCAACAGCATCATAGCATATAGCCAGCAGCGGATACCACACTGGTAAGTTGGTTGTTGTAGAAGATTGTTATAACAAGGTGATTAAATGATAAATAGATGGAAAATATTTGCAAAACATGTAAATACAAGTGCAAAGTTGCAGCAATAATGCAGGGATGCGTGGAGGGAGTGCAAAGAAGTGTAATAATAATAAGTGAACACACAAAAAAATGTACAAGAATGCACCTTTTCTTCCTTCAATGCAAAAAGTTTCTCTTGTGAAGGCAGGTGATATAGAAAATGGTGAGATGAAAGCTGGTGCAGTGTTTTCCATTCCATTTTTTATATTAAAAAAAAGAATATTCACATGGACCCAAGGATCTTTTGAAAAGAAGGAGGCTGCAAAATCCCCGTGCAATGGTGGTGATGATGATGATTCTTGTGGTGGTGGTGATTATTGCAAAGAAATTACTTGTACCAATAATGGTAATCCCGTGCACCAACAAAAATTACGAGAGTAGTAGAGTTGCTCTTGTTGTTACCTTTTGCTCCAAGTCAAAAGAGAAGAAAAAAAGAGTATCGACCAGCAGCAGCAGCGGCACTGAGAGAACAAGCTGCTGAAATAATGAGAACTCAGAAAACCATAACCACACTTAAAGTATAGTAATTTGAACAAGGTAGAGAGAGAGAATAATATTATGTAGTAGTGATTTTGTTGCTGTTGCTGCTTGCGCAAATGAAGCAACATCAAAGCGCAACTCCGAGAAAATATATAGAGAGATATATATATTCACATACTCGTTACAAGTTATGTACAACAACAGTTTTTCGTTTAATTAGACATGCCTCTTTTTCAGCTTTGATAATGAGTGTGGGATTTTGAGTTAATTAATGAAGTTCATCAAAATGACTCTATATTTTTCGCTGTAATAATAATGCACTTTGCTGTGTGCATGCATATTATTATTATACGATATATAGTTATAAATTATACATTTTATAGCACACATACATGTGTATACAGAGATAACCACTTTTTTGTTTTGCAAAAAAAATGGTTTAAAAAACTATAAATAAAACTGTAAAGATGTAAATAAGTAATGCACGTAGTATATATAGACAGATAGATTGGTATGTATTATGTATTTAGTGCACTAGCTGTTTGTTTGTATGATATCTCAACAAGCTTTCAACTTGGAATGCTTTCCGAGTGTTTACACTTTTACAACATATAAACTCTTTCTCCACTTTACTTTGGTCTGTTGCGATCTAACTGCATAATATCTTTAATGCAAACGGTAGAAACAACGTAAATATTTATGACTGTTTCAGCATTTTTTTCCACCCTTTCGATATTCATCGTAGTCATTATTTATCCTTGTTCGTTTTTTTACGTCTTGGATGGCGACGAAGACGACGACCGCAAAAGTAATTTCAGTTTATTATATATTTTTTTCGGATTCCTCTTTGTCGTCGTCTTTTACACTTTTATCCATCAGCAAGCAGCAGTAGTAACAGAAGGAAAAGGGAAAGAAATGAAGCTGTAAAAATTCTTAATTTTAAGGGAACTACTTTTTTATTTTTCGGAATGTGGAACTGCATTGCAGCAGTTGCGAACCGCTTTGTTTAGTCAGTCGCAACATTTCAAAGCTGCCCACGAAGAGGAAACTTATGTGAGGAGGACGATATGATGATGACGAGTTTCGTTGGACTTTATGTTTTTTTATGTACGCATTTTTATCTTTATTGTTGTGTGTGTGGCTGCTCAGGTAGTTGCAATTAAATTAAAATACATTCCATTTACTTAATTCCCAACATCCACAATATAATATGCCATAAATCCACAACAGCAGCAGCATAGCAGCCGCAAAAAGAAAAGCACGACTACACATTACGATATCGAGAAAAATACAGTATGCCTATTTATTATTGTTATGATAAAAATACTTATAAAAAAGTAGATGGTATGAGCGTAAACATCTAGGTAACATGATGATGCAATTAAAATTTAATTTCCTAATCCGATAGGCACAAAACTGTATTTGTATTGTGTAGTGATGGGTATAAGTATAGGGAGAATAAAGAAAGGACAGGTAAATATATTATTATGTGCATTTGTATCTATATGTATATAGGCATGCCATAGTTTTTACCAAGAATTCTATAAATTTCCTCTACGATAAGAAGCAATAATAATTTTTCATGTGATAAATTAAAGAAAATAATGTTTACAGTTTAGAAACACGTAGAACATGAGCACCCATTATTAAGGTTGTATTGATGACGACGGCTACACAAACTTTTAAAAAATCCTGTTTCGCTATTGTACTATAAAAAGGTATATGTTTTATTATTGATTGAAAATATTGAGCAGTAATTTAGAAAAAATAATAAGATAATTTAATTGTCATTTGCCAAACCTTATTTGCTTCCTAAAAATCTTATGAAATCAGGATTCGAACTTCTGTTTATAATTTTAGCTTCCATCTCCGAGTATGGTTATATGGAATACATGCGCATAAGTATTAAACGGCTTTTAACTTAGCTTATTTTTACCGTAACCAAAATAACATTTTTTTACTGACTGAGTTACGGTCTGCGCTTCTGTTTGTTTGTTTTTTTTTGCATTCTCATGCAAAGATCACGCTTTTCAGTTTATCAATCCAGTAGAAATAAATATATTGTAAATTTATATCATGATAAGGCTCATGCTAAAATTCAAGATGATCATTGTCATAAATGAAATGCCATTTGAATCTTATCAGCAAGTGTCATGAACCCACCGCACCACAAACCATTTTCTTCACCAGTTGTTCCTTTTTCACTGCACATTTCCCTCTCTCGTGCATTTTTATCATTATTTAAATTTAATTGTAAAAGAAAGGCATCCTTCTGCCGCTTCTTCTTCTTCTACTTCTTCTTGAGCACACAAATATTTCAAAAAAGTCAATTGACTACTGAACAGTAGCTACAAAATAGGAATTTGTGTGTTGGTTGATGACTGTTGAAACTATCAGACGATCATATAAAGTTGATGATGATGATGATAAGCTTTGTATATTATCCTCTTGTTTGTAGACATATTATAAGAAACGATGATGATGATGATATGATGTGGTTGCAAATTATTTGGTAAGAAGAAAATTGAGTGGGAATCTCACTCAAGCTGGAGGGAGCATCATTAAATTCGATAGTTTATTACAGCACGATTGAAAATCAAATTAAATTGATCCAGTTTTGTTTGGCGTGATCAAAGAGAAGAAGCAGTAGTCCACAGACAACATATTAAATAAGAAGAATGTATTATTATTATTATTATTCTTTAGCTGCTACTGAGCTTGAATTCGATTAGTTCAGTTCACCGGGTAAAAAAATTTATTTTGGTTATTTAGCTCTGCTTATATATTCTTTTCACTACTGGCTGATGGGTTTTTTAAAAAAGTTGTAATATAATTTATTTAAAAAGTGACGGTAGCACCATTTCATGCAACACAATAATGCATTCTCTCTACAGACAACTGCAGCTGCTGTCTACATGTCTACCAAGCATATATGCATGTACATATTACCTATAATCTGCTTGATACAGTCATAGTCTTGCTCTCATCCGCTTGATCTTGTCAATTGTTGCACAAAATTGTAATCTCACGCAGTCCAGTAGCATTGTTTGCTGGATATCATGTAATTTGCTTGCTGCTTATATGATGATAATAATAATTTCCAAAAAGAATGTAACCGCGATGCACTCGAAGAAATTAAGACAAACCAAAAAAACTTGACGGTGAAGAGGATACAAAATGCAGTGTTCAAATTATAACGTTACAAGTATCTTCCTAGCGCTCACCTGCGTACAAAACGACATGTCTTTGCTGCA
>JAHZMT010000653.1:0-17110 GCA_027743785.1 Sinhomidia bicolor | reverse complement strand
CATAACGTTGAAGCGTGCTGAATAATTGTATAATATTCTATGTATATACATACCTAAATTCATGTAAAAAAAAATAGCTATCACCTTTACATTCACAGCCAACAAGGGTAAGAGATTGATTTCTACGAAAATGCGAAAGCGTTCAACAAAAGTAAACATTAGTTTATCAAAGTACCACTTTATCAGACATGACGTTTGAAAATCAGCTCGCTATTATTATTATTATTATTGACTAGAAATGATCTTTTCCCCATATACTTCTTGCTGTGGTAATTTTTATTAAAATGGAGATCCCACCCAGTGTTCTCCGTTCTAATGTGTCGCAGTACGGTAGCGCTTTTTCCCGATTCTAGTAATGGGCCTGCTTAGTTTACGTCAAACTTGAATTCTGCAAACGCATATTATACTCAAACTCACTTTATTTTCTCTTTACTTTGTAATTTAATAATGCTCATTTTTGGTCTTTATACGTCGTATTATTTTTATCACTCCGTAATGTAATGTGCTCGTTATCTTAATATGCAGGACGTTCACATTATCGACTCTAATAGCTTATTCTTTCTCATAATAACGCCCACATCATTTTCCCCGTTTATGCTTGCTGCTGCAAAGAAACGGATAAGCATAAGTATGACACTTGAGCAGAATTATTATCCATTATATTGTAGGATATACCCCGCTGAGAACTGTGAGAAAACTAAAGTGAAGGAAAGAGATAAGAAGAATGTAATCATCACAACTTTTCACTCTTTTACTTGACAATAATGTGTCCTACCCTAAAAGTCTCTTTTTTTTCCTTTTAATATGTCCATTCTCATGCTTGGTTATATTGTCTATTTTCTCAATCTAATTTCAACATTTCCGACGCTGTCACTGCGCTTGCTTTCCAGCAAACAACACATAATAATAGGCTTTTTTGGCTTTGTTGTATATTTATATTTCTCACACAACTGTATAAATGGGATCTGCTGGTCATACTACTAGACCTTTATGTGCACTTCATTTATTTACGGTTGATATCATGAAATGTCGAAGGAAAGAAAGGGGGAAAATCTCTTTTTCCTCTCTCTCTCTCTCTCTTTCTCTTCTTCTTCTTTGTTTGCCACTTTAGCAATGTTTTGCTTCTTTCTATGCTTTTAGCTAAAGGGTGAAAGAAAGATGAGAAAAAAACATTCAGCATGACAATAATATTATGTGTACTTATTGTTTACACTACACGCCATATTATTATCAGACAACTGTGCAAAATTCCGTTTCATCGAAGCGGAAACCCTTCAATGAACACAACACAATGATGAAAAACAACAAACATAGCAGCACCCGGTATCCAGGTTCGTTGTTGGATGAAAATATAATAAGAAAGAATAATGCAATGTTAGCTGGTGGTCACGTTGCGTTGATGATGATAATAATGATGTTTTTAACAACGTTACTCGTTTCCTTCATCTCGTATCAACGCCGCTTCAGAAGGCAGACTGTCGTGTTTCTTGAAAAAGTTTATAGTGAGTTTTTGCATACAAAAGAAGTAAAAATGTGTGAAGAAAGAAACCCTTCAGTGCATTCTCTTTCATCGTCTTTTTCATCACCTTTTCTGGATTGCACTTACCCATACAAACTTAGAATTAATGTGATGATGATGATGAGTCTTCATTTTCAATCTAAGAATAAAGAGTAGCGAGAACTATGGAGTCGGACTGGAGAAAGTAAAATGAAAAGGCTGAAACTTTTAAGTGAAAATGTGCTCACGCAGAAAACAATCTAATCAATGTATAAGTTTTAATATGCAAACTTTCACAAATGCGCACCTAAAAAATTACAAAAAGAATTCTTTTTGTTGTATCACACGTGAATAATTTTACTGAATATCCAACAAAATCAATTTTTATAGGTTTGCTTTATACCTTTTATACCTTTTATATAGAAATTGGATGTGACATGCATATTCACTTAGACAGTTAGATAACTCACTGTGACAAGTTTTAAGTCGAATGTGTGTCGACACATATTTTTCCAGTGTTTATCAACGATACACCTTGAAAAAGATTCTACTATAGATAAATATAGCTTTTAACATACAAAATGTTGAGAACAAGTTTTTTGTGCTCAATCTCTTATAAAAGTTTTCATTTTTGTTGACAAACGATTAATGTCAAAAGTTCATTTACCTTTTAGCAACCACAATACAAACATACGTGTGAACGTGTGTATAATTTATATTGATTATTTTTAAAGAATGTGCACTCACTCATCTATTAATAATTCTTACCATTCTCAGTGATGAAAAATATGCACATATTTACATTCAATGACAACTGGCACTAATGCATCACGACGACGTTGTGCTCTCAATCCTTCAGTTTACAATCGCGGTGGTGTTTTCCATTTTCCACGCGGTTTTCTTTTCTGATATGCAATTTATGTGTTAGCAAACTTTTATTTGCAACCAGGAAGTCCTTTTCTTGTTAAAGTGTATGGGAATATGAAAACATGCATAATAAATGCAGCTGGCTGGTTATTTAGGTGTTCGACGATAAAGCAGGAAGATGCACGGCGGAAAACTCGAAAACAGGAAAAGTTTTTTCCCCTTGCTTTACTGGAGGACGAAAATTGGTAGTTTTCCTTTGCCTGGCTGGCTGGATGCTTGCTTACTTTTTCTTGGCTGTTGTTCAAGTCAAAAATTTATACGTCCGTGAAAGGAGAAATGTTTTCATATTTGGAACTTGAAAGTAAAAGCTCCGCTGTTTATTAGACAACATTAATTGCAGAGATTATATTTTCAGTCTTTTTATGGGAGAACGTCTAATAATGATACTAATATATCTTGCATGAAATTCTGAAAGCTTGGAAAACTATGTCATGTGTTTATTTATTTTTTGTTGCCTGTTTTAGGTAGATGTGTTTCTGAAAGGTTGAACAAAACTTTGTACTTTATTTTCTTCCGCTTTCAAACAGACTCATATTTTGAGTACTTTGCTGTGCCGAAAGGAAGAAAAAAATGGTGATTCTTTAAAGCAAACCGTGTCTTTTTTGTTGAGGAAACACCGCATTTAAGAAAACTTATTCTTTTTATGTTTCAATTAAACACATTTTGAAGTTGGAATTTCGAAGTAAAACTTGATGTACTTATACACATTACCTCCTTCGTTTAATTTGAAGAAAATGGTGTAGAAAATGTTTCTGAAAGGTTGAACAAAACTTTGTACTTTATTTTCTTCCGCTTTCAAACAGACTCATATTTTGAGTACTTTGCTGTGCCGAAAGGAAGAAAAAAATGGTGATTCTTTTAAGCAAACCGTGTCTTTTTTGTTGAGGAAACACCGCATTTTTAAAAAACTTATTCTTTTTATGTTTCAATTAAGCACATTTTGAAGTTGGAATTTCGAAGTAAAACTTGATGTACTTATACACATTACCTCCTTCGTTTAATTTGAAGAAAATGGTGTAAAAAAGGTTTGCCGTTGGACAATTTTTCTTTTTGCGCATTACAATTTTGACCTTCAGTTATTCTTTCCGTATGCCTATATGTTATTCAAATAAAATGTAATCTTATGTTTTCGTTAAATTATTAAATATGAACAGTATTTTCATTCTAAAATTTTCCATTAATTTCAAGTAGAATGACAAGTCTTCTTCACAGCGATCGCTTTCAACTTAATCACTCTCTTCATTCTATAACGGTCTCGGTCTGCTAGAAAGTCATTAAATTAAATTAGATTATAAATGAATTGGGTGTCACGAATAATGTATTGCCTATCGAAATAAAAAAAAGCGAAGACAGCATCAAAGAATGCGTATATTATGGATACCTACATACTCAATATACATACATATATCAAAGTAATGAAGGCCTGCTTCTTTCTGCGCTGAAAAAATGCAAATAAATGATCGCAAGTAATGAAACATTACTTCCGCCTTAAGATTTTGTAAAGTGGATCTTGTTGAAAATTGCAGAGACGCATTTGGTTGCGGCAGTCGTGTCGCACTGTAAAGAAAAAAAGAAAAGCCAGTAGAATGAAAAAACTTTTTACGTCTATTTATTTTCACTTCAGCAGTCATACAGATGATCATGATGATGTTGGTGAAAATAAGAGCTCGTAAATCTTTCTCAATAACATTTCACAGGAAAATAGTTTAAAAACTGTACACACATAGGTATTATAAATAGACAACATTATGAATATGTACTATACCTATATAGGTACATACATAAGTGGTAATAATCATCATCTGCATTGCACATTTTGAAAAGTTTGTTTATCAAGTATACTTTCTCATTAATTTATTACACGTTCAAATAGGTCACCCATTTAATTTTGTGTCCTTTTACTCGCTGTGTATCTTCTTTCTTGCTTCATAAAATTATTAAGAGCTGCAGTGCAGACGAATTTATAGTAATATAAATATTTACAGATAATTTATGAGGTTTTTTTTACATGAATGGTTTAAATAAAAATTTAGATGTAAAACAACGATAAAAATAGTTTCAAAAATTCTACGTCAATATTTCTTTCATAGACTATCTAATAATACAACGTGCATTTATGAATTATAAATACTGCATAAATCACATATAAGTATTTTTTATCATTAAAATTATCATTATGTTCACACTTGAAAGTGCAGTAGTGTATAAGTACATTTATATTCTGTACGTATAAGGTTAGAGGAAGTTCAGTATTATTGATGACTACCTACATAATATGTATGTATATCGAAGTTATTTATTTATCATTAAAGTGCTTACTTTAAGTACATAATCTTATTAGCTGTATCGAATTTTGCTAGAGTAAAATATTTTTTGTTTCAGTATTTTTGCGTATAAATTTTACTGTGCAATTTGTTGTATTTGAAAAACATTGACATTATATGTAGAACGGAAAACAGAAAACTAATTTGGGAGCTGGGCAAACAATATTTTCTTTTACAATAAAAGTACCATAATTTTGTTTGGTATTATCAGTATGCAGTATGTACTATAGTATATACGTATAATAAGTATATAATATACTTGTCTATTGTTCGAAACGGGAAATGTAAAAAAGATCTAAGAAGGAAAAAATAAAATACTGGTATAAATTTTCAATGTGTTACCGTTTTTAAAAATTTTGTACCCATATAACTTTTTTATGCACCATGTTGCGCGTATTAAATTCGTATTTGTATAAATAAAGAAGCGGGAATTTCTGGTATATACTTATTTATATATATATGTTCTACACTAGATAAATTTACTTATTTCTATTGTGTGCTTAAGTTACGGTTTTTGCATGGGCAATTTAAAATTTGCAAAATAGAAGGCAAGGAGAAATGCCATTTTAGTTTTAATTTGTATTATGTTTAGTATAGAGATAGCTAGAAAATAAATACATGCCTACGATGAATCATAAAAATTCCTGCCAAAATGATAAAAATGTCCTACAGATAAACCAAACGTTTTATTAGTTGGAAATACAATTTTAGCATTGGAATAAAGCCTAAATTTTTTTCATATACGTGCTTATCACGCACAAATATCACAAATAGGTACCAATTCTGAAATCTATAATTATTATTAATGACCATCGCTTGCACCATGCTTCATTTATGGCACTAAAGTAATTGTCTAAAGTGGTGTATCCTACATTAACATGTACATGTAAATGTATTTTTTCAGCAATCAAAAATAAATAATTGTGTGGGTATAGGCAGGTGAATTAAAAACATTACAAAACATTCCAATTTCAATTTTTTTTTCGTGTCTAGTCTAACTCAACCTATTTTTTGTAAGTAATTTATTACGATAATGTGCTAGTTCCCTCAGCTCCGTTCCATTTGGCACAATTATACATTTAATTAAAAATATCATATTATGCTATAGTATATATATGGTACATAGGTATAACTATATAACGAAAACTATTTAAACATGCTACTTTAAAACGGAAAACTTGTTTTTATCTACATTTCAATAATAATTTCTACTTTCTATTTTGCTACTGAAAATTCAATAGGTAGGTTAAAAAATTTAGTTAAAAGTTGTTTTTGGAGAACACATTATTATCATCATCATCCTTGTACAGTTACATTCGATCTCTATTTATTCTAGACAATTTAACACTTTACCCTAAAAGAAACTTTTATGTTGTAGATTTATTTTGCAACGTTGCAAAAATAGTCTCACGTTCTTCGTTTCAAACAACTTGCCTATTGCAATATATTACGCTTTGTTTTAGCTTGTTCAAAAAATCTACGTTGCATATCCAAATTTATAAATCATTATGTACACCTTCATTCCTGATTTAAAAAGTTGTGTTGTGGACGCATAATACATTCTCGTCATTTCGTAACATATTCAAATAACTGATGCTACTACATAAACGATTTTAGCAATGAAATACTGTGGGTAAAAAAATGTGTAGGTAGATGTATGTATATATCTATATGTACGTTACGTTCCGTGCAATATACTTCCCATTTTACATGGTTTTTGAGTTGAAGACTCGGAAAAAACCAGGTCATTTTTTTATCTGTCAACAAAATGTAAAAAGTATACCACCTACTCGACCATCCGCAAGGAGAAAAAATCAGTTCTGTTACCCATATCCTTCTACAAGTGTTCTACTTTTTCAGTACTAAAACGTCATGATGGTCGCTGTATTATATTATTTTCTGAAATTCTTCTGGTCAAGTAGAAGTAGTAATGTCAGTTTTTTTACTAAAAAATAATATACAAAAACTCATATCAAGTAGTGGTTGAATCTAGCATGTATAATTTACAAATGTATGTATGTAGATCCAGCTGCGATTCAATATTATGAGAAATGAGAATGTTCAGGCATGCAAAATTGCATGATTCCTAAATGTACGAGTAGTAAACTGTAAACATATTATTTCATCAAATACTTTGTATTATTTTTTTATTAATCTTAAAACACATTCCAGCTTCCGATCGTTGCCAAAATAAAATACCTTTTTCTCCAGCGTTCCCTTTTCTGCATATCGTATGTGGTCACCTATTACAGCTGAGTTATAGAATTGTTTTTTGAATTCCTTCTGACATTGTCAATAAATTCTCCAGTGAGGACAAGCGTAGGTAGGTCAACAGCAGACTTGGTCTTTCTCGAGGAACTCTTGAGTGCGGTATCGCTCCCGTAAAAACTCACTTGCGAGCTGGGCGATGTGACAAACACGGAGTTTTGCCGGGGACGAAGATGATGGTGGTGCTGATGGTGGTGGGTCATCATTATGGAATTTCTGTGGTTGTTCAGCATTCCTGTGCTACCACCACCAGGAAATCCGGTTCCAGGAATTGTTAGTCCTCCAGGTAGGGTTGTGCCTAGTCCACTAAATCCTGGAGCAGGATCTGCCGACGGGACACCGTGATAATTGCATTTGACAAAGTGAGGTGAGGCCAGCATTTCTGTGCTTAGGTTGAATTTGGAAAACGCTCGCTATTAAAAAATAAATAAAAAGCATGCATTAATATATATATGCATTAATTTTTGTATTCTTGTCACAAAGAACAGATTTATCAAACTTGATGCTAAATAATGCACATACACAGTGAAATTTATGAAAAAATAATATATATCTTTTGTCTGCACTGATCTTATCTCCAAAAAGTTGTGGCCTTACATTGCAGGAAATTTCGATATTCTATGAGATATTTCGTTCAATTTTGTATTCAACTCTGTTCTTTAGAAAATAGTGCATTTTAACCATGCTTTCTACTCGGCTGAATGGAAGTAAATTTGGTATTTATTTTTATTTTATGTATAATATGCTATTCCCAATGTCAGGCTAGTCAACACAAATGCCTTTTACGTGGTCATATTCAGTCTTAATAAAAATGTCTCTTTTTCCTCTCGGCCAAATAAAACGTCCAGTTGTTTGTTACATTAAAGAGCAGTGAAAGAGGTGGAATACGCTTAATGTGATTTCTTTTCTCCAGCTGAAAGCTTGGCGGCTGCGAAAAGGCATGTCGAAATAAAATGTTTGGCACGTTTCAACAATCCCATATTTTCATTTATTCATAAGAATCACTTTTTATTTCCCGTCTTGTACAAATATATTAATAAAATATGCATGATATGGCACATTTACGATTATGATTACTATTATTGTCAGGAGAGAAGAGAAGAAAAAAAACTAACTAGAAGAAGAAAAAAACCGGCGGCTAGTCTTATGAATTCCAAGCTTCACATGCCATTTTGGCAGCCATGTCCTCCAGAAAGCATTTACAAAGTAATGCCCTCCTTTTGCACGTTTCACAGCCCTGCATATTTTACAGAATGTCATTTTATGAATACCACACCTTATAACCTTTTTTAAATTGATTTTGGCTCTAGTATCTATAATCAAGCAGTTGAAAGGATTCGATTTTCACGGGATGACTATAGATAATTCCAAATGAACAAAGGGTTACTTTTTCTCCTTTTTTATAATAATAAGTAATAACGAGTATAAAAAAATCTTTGAAGAAATAAGAGAAACTCATATCGTGGGTTTTAAATCAAAGCAAAATGTTTCAAAACAACCATGTTCCTTTTACCACAGGTACTATACTACTACTACACATAAATGACGTGGTACATTTTTTAACCGATGACAAAGCTTGCAACAAAGAAAATGGTACAATTTTTTGAATACTCCAATCTTCTTCCTGACTGATATGTCTTTAATGTCATAAAAAGGACAAAAAGGTAAAGTCATATTCTTGTAATGCATTTAATTTTATTTATGCAAGAAGAACAAGCTCAAAGGTTCTGTTTTGTCTACGGTGAGGTATGTAACTGCAGCAAGAAAATAAATGCGCATTCGGAATTCATCAGGAGTTGTTCAATAGCAATAACAATAACAACAAACGGTACTATCATCTTTCATGGAAGAGAGAGAAAGCAGAAGAATTGTATATCTTTTTATACTTGTACTTTCTAATATTGTTTTAAGTAGCTCCTGGCATTTCCCCGAAATGCTAAGTTATCTAAGCAAGTAAGTATGTACGCTGCAAAGAATGTAGCTAAATAATAGTAATCTACTCTATACATACACAAATCACAATTTCACATAACAGAAATTGAAAAGCCAAAATGTGCGCCATTCGGAGAATGTCATATTATTGTTGTGCACTATAACCATTATGATTCATGATAAGTACAGCAGTAGAAAGAAACGCAGAGAAAAGGCATTTGTAAACATTGAATTTTTCTGCTTTGCATTCATGCTGAAGCACGTGATCAGCCAGGAAAGAAAGGAAGGCTCTGATGATAAAGTTGTCTTAAACAACATCAAGCAGTGGTATTATTTTTTTACCACTGTCACAACCACTAAAAGTGACAAATAAACACAAGAAAAGGGAAAGTTTTTGGGATAAATCAAAACAAAAAAAGTACTTAAAGTACCTCCTTCTCTACCCACCACAACTATTTGGGGCTGTTTGCAAAATAAAACGCCTGATCTTGACTTTTCTGAGGTTGTAAAAAAATGTTCACGTGTGGCAAGGAAGGATGGGGATGACGTTGTTGTATGCGTACAGAATAAAGAAAGAGAACGATAAAGCATGTGAAGCCACTTCTATATCCAAAGTATGTAATGCCAATACTCCTGCCAAAAATAGCGAAAGGGAGAAAGAGAAAAGGGAAAAGTAATGGACTTATGTAGGCACTCTATGTCTTTACTGCTGTTGCTCCAACGTTGGAATTTAAAATGCATGAAGTAATCCTGTCCCTTGGCAGTAGTAGTAAGTATTCATATCAGGAAAAGGAAAACAGGCAAGTTCAAGTAGTAGGCAAGGAAAAAAGAGAAGGTATCAAGCTGGGATGTTAAAGGATTTACCACCTGCCTTCTTCTTAACATTGCACATACATAATATAGGCACTTCCAGGCACATTATTGTTTCAATGTCGTTCATGGATTTTATACAACCGTTAGAACGAGGTTTATATACTTATTGTGATAGAATATGTACAATAGGTAGGCATATGCATCTAATGGTTGTGGTAATTTCAATTTTCATTCAAGTCTGCTGTACCGAGAGTAAATACACAAGCTCTATTATTATCCCACACCATACCACCACCGTCCAACTTCACACGAGAAAATCTTCCTTGTGCATTCAAAAAAGACGTAAAATGGGAAAAGGAATGGGAAGAAATAGGTGTGTAAGAGCACACACATAAGCATAATGCATTTTAGGCGCAACATAATCCCTGCGGAGTTTTCACAACTGACGTTGTGTGTGTGTGTGTGTGTGTACCACAACATCAACGTTTTTTCAAGTCCATTTCACATGCAATTTTAATGAGTTGACTAAACATTTCAAATCTTCACCAGGGCTGTAGGTATACAAAATTTAAAAAACGGCTGCGATGTGTTGAGGTGCAGAAAGCAAATACCACATCATCTTTATTGGAGAGGGTGATAAGAAAAAAATAAAAGAATAGATGTATGTACATAACATGTAAGTAGAAACACAGAAAGGCAAGGTCGCATTACAAGTTTTATCGCTGCATGTTAAAGTTATGGTTATCTCCTTATTGTCGTACGACAGTGGGTATCGTGAATGTATACACAGATAGCAGAAATACGGAAAGGCAAGGTCGCATTACAAGTTTTATCGCTGCATGTTAAAGTTATGGTTATCTCCTTATTGTCGTACGACAGTGGGTATCGTGAATGTACACACAGAACAATAATATTTTTTTTAGAATCTGAAGAATAACATTTTTGTCTAGTCGTAGATTTTCTTATGTTGAAAGTCATTTTGGAAATTTGACATTAAAACACGAGAATGGGTATTTACTTTTCTCTCTGTGAGGAATATCACAGGTTTGATTTTTTAAAGAGGTGATAGCAGAGGATGTAGGAAACAAAGGAATTGTAGATTTCACTCATTAAAAGTTTACAGGTATGGACTTTGAAGACAGACACAAGGTATGAAATTTTCAAGGATAAATAAATACTCTCTACTACTCCGAGGTTTGTCATGAGCAGTTGGAGTGAACAGTGGAAAGAACGTTTTAACAAGACCTGGTACCACTTCGAAGATATGTGCAAAAATCGTCTTCTCTGCCATAAGCCATCACTGGTCGTTCGGCCAAGTTATGGACAAAAAGGTGGAGTTGGTGGAGTGCGCTTTTTGTTTAGATTACTACCATATATGTTTCTACAACAGCTCACTTACACACATGGCTTTATGCATGATTTAGAAGGTATTGATCGATCGCCAACGCCAATAACGGAGGAAAGTTATGTATAAACTTATATTTCAGGTGTGTTACACTGCAACATTTGCCCATGTTTTTGGGTAAACAAAACTCAATGTTTGTACTACAGAAATACGCTTGTCATATTATTGAGCTTTTATACCTACCTCTGTAGACATTTTTTAAGGAAAAAATATTGAATGAAAATGTGAAAAGTCTATGAAAAAAACTAAATAAATAGAGTATTTTTCAATAAAAAAGGTTTAACATATTTTTGCAGTTGTACACACTTACCTCGCGACAAACAGGAACACTACTGATTGCTGTCACCTCGGCCATTGGACAACTGCTGCGATGATTCTCACAAAATTTGGGCTGATAGGGTTCTGCACAAAACAAAAACGTAAAAAAATGAAAATGTTGAAATTAAATTTTTTGTTGGTCTTTAGAGGACTCCTTTAAATGAAAAAAGCCAAAGCCCAGAGTGCCAATAGTTTGAGTTCCAAAGGTCATCATTGGTAAAAGTCTGCATACTTCTAAAGTAGATACGTGTGCCAATCGTCTTACCTAACATTCTTATTTTGCCCCATCGATTGAAAAAGAGTATAATTGCTCCAACCCAGAGCAGAAGGACAACTAGCACAATGCCTATCTCTTCAGCATTTACGTTCAGTCCAGAACCGGAAGTTGTGTTTGAGGCGACATAGTGGGGATCAAAGTAATACGGTGGTGCTCCCGGTTGACCTTGGGGGTAATGATGGTAAGGGTTATGTGGACGAGGTTGCCCACCATACCCATTGTCAGAATGAGGTTGTGGGGAAGATGCACCGTTGGGTCCATATCGACCGTTATAATTACCGTTAGCTCCGTTGTTGCTGTAACCGGGAGACATCTGGTACTGACCATTTGGCCTATTGCCTGGACTTTGAGGATAGAATGTCTCTTTAGGTAGTGTTTGGCTAGCAACGTTTCCAGCTCCACCACCCCCTCTATCCATTATACCGTTGTTTGATGAAAGTATGCCTTTCGCATATTTTATTTCATTTGGTTTACCAGCGCTTCCATTGTAATTATCGTTTGAATATCTGGTACTACTTTTAATGGGAGGTATTCCTAGTATCTCACTAGAGTCCCCGTGTTTGCGATTATGTTTATGACTATTGTCATTATGATCACCACTGTGGTCTTCTTCTCTAGAACTGAGATGAGAAGCCCAATCAATTCCATCTTCTTCACTGTCTATAGGACTATCTGCCATGGCAGTATCTTTATCCAGCGTACTAACACCTCCACCGTCATCGGTCCCTAATGTGCGGTTGGACGGATAGGAAAAACAACAAAAACAACAATTAAATACTTGCCATGTTATTATCTGACTAGATCTATTTTTAGGTTATGAAACTAAAATGCATATATAACTTTATATAATATACATACAATACATGCACACTATAAATGTACATAATATGTCAATTTTGCTATCAGCTATTTCGCAAAAAATATCAACATAAACATTTTCGTTTTGTTAAGTGCAACGTGCGCAAATTTAGCCTGCACTATTTCCTTTACATACTTATTATTATTATGCTCCAACCCCAATCGTGTTTTTCTGCAAACACCGTTTCGTGGGTGGTAATCTTTTTTGTTTTTATGCTTATCATTCCGTGAAAGTAAACTGATAAACTATTCAGCTGCTGCTGATTTAACCACTTTACTACAACACAAATTGATACTATGAAAAATACACCTGACGAAACTATTCTAAAATTTTTATACGGTTTCGTGAAGCATAAAAAAATTGATAAAAGGTCGTTCACCGTTTTCATTAACAGTCTGATAAAAAGAACCATTATTATATTCAGTGCTTTTTACAGTCTTGCTCATGTGACTTGTCCAGTGTATTTATTAATGCATTTACATATATTTGTGATTGCAGCCTGTTCACTTTTCAGAAAATACGTAAAAATGCTTATAAACACCTGTACTATCATCGTACAGTTTTTTATTGCAAAAATATTCATGTAGAATTTAAAGTGCGATTTCAAATTTATTTCCAAATGTCTACAAGCAAAATCTAAACTCAAATCATCAGTTGGATTTTACATTTTTCATACAAATAAATGCAAATTCTGCCATTTTTACCATTTTTCCTAAGAAAAATTTCTATAAAGCCAAGTCATGAAAATCTCTTTTATGAATTATTGTTACGTCATATTTTCTACTTTCTTCGAAACAACAAAGCTATCATCATTGTCGTTCGTCTGTTCATCCTGCTCTTTATTTTTTACTTGACAGCATAATGACAGCAGGCTGTAAGCTGAGCTTATTAAATGGGATTAAAACTTTCACCTCTGCTTTCACTCTTTATGCCTGTCCTGCTGTCTCATATCATTCCAATCTGCTTGCTAATTCTAAGCGCTAAAGCTCCCCTCAAAACTATTATTACTACTAATACTACTGTACTACTACTACTTCTCGACCCTCTGGAAAAATTAATGCTAATCCTCCTCCAGTTGCCGTTCTCCTTAAATATCTTCCTTGTTCCAACATGAGAGTAGTTCCATAATTATAGTAGGCCAGCAACTCTGAGAAGCCTTTTTATGTGCGACATCAAAGTAATTATTATTCACAATATTAATCCCGATGCTTTCATACTTTAATACACGAATGTACTCCATGAAAATGTTGTTATTGTTTCATTGAAACTGAATCTCATCCAGCCCTCATATATATTATATGGTACATATACTCATTCTATGCTACCGTTGTTGCTCTCTGCAAAGTCATTTTGTTAAGAGAGAGGAGGAATTGCATACACCCAAAAGGAAAATAAAGATTATTATTGCTTGACTTGAAACGGAAACTAGGCTTCCAGAGTGCTCATCAGAACCTTAGCTTTGTTGTGTGTTTTTGCGAATCTCGCCAACATGTGTGTATATTTAGCATGCACATATTATAATAAGAGTAGTTTTTTTAGAAATATACATGTCGCCAAGTAGTAGGTATACGAATGTGTCTTTTCTACGAACTAGCAATATCATTAGGAAGAGTGGCAAGTATATACTTTTTTCCACGTTTTTGTACCTCTTTCTTGTTCCGTCACGTTCTTTGATGAGTTTGGTGAAGGTGCTGACGAAGGCGTTGCTGAAGAGGAGGACAAATATCTGGAACCTGAAGTACCAGCAGCAACCTCCTTGGGGATTTCTGAAGGAGCCATGGTTCTTGTTGTGCTGTGGTGGGTTTGTGTATTACGGTACGTAGTACACTACTAAGATGCTATTGTCGGCACAGTCACAAACCACTCTCACTCTTTGTCCTCTTAACAAAATTTGCACACTCTCTGACTCTATTCTTTGAATGTAGATCTTACCCAACTTCAGAGAAAAGCACAGAGCATAAAAAGTGAAGTGCAGTAACTGAGTAGTTGTTGTCGTTGTTCTCGGTATAAAAAAGAAGCTTTGCTCAAAAGTATATTTTCGTGTTTTAAGAACCCACCACCACTTTTACTGCTATCTTATCAGATTTCAATTTCCTGAGTGATTTTTTGGTGTTGATTGTAGGAGGAGAAAGCAGTTGCGTGAGCAAAATTTTGAAGGGATATGTATAAAGTACAAAAAACGCGAACGCGAGCTGTGTAAGATCACTACTCCACAACACAGAAATTGAATTGACTATAATATTTTTTATACCTGACAAAGGTTTAAGGACTCGTCGAATACATACACTACATCAAAACGCTGCTTTTGACCAATCCCTCAGTAGACTCAATAATGTAATGACTTTCTTAAACGCATTTATTAACTGGAGATGCGTTTTCTACAAAAGTGAATAACTGAGCCGGCGTTTCCAATTCGATTCGTCTATCTACCCAATTTTGATTTAAAACTCGTTTTATTCAATATTTTTTTCACTTTCATTTTCATCCTTTGAGGCGCATTAGTATACTTGTCTATCAAATCAAACCTTGTCAGTCACCACACTACACCACAAAAAGCGTTATTTTTCCTTTATATTTTCCCAGGAGCACAGGAATACGTATAAGCTAAACCAGTCAGTTAGATCACATCACAGGAAATGACGGTTTTTGGAATACAGATTTAAAAAGAGAGCGAAAAACAGTTTTTCATCATTACCATAAAAGAGCGAGTGAGCAAAAAGCTAAAGTTCAAGAAACGCGGAATGCTCTGTAAAATATAAATCCGAATGCGGTTTCTTTAGCTTTTCTTGATACAAGCTGGCTTCTTCTGGTGCTTCAAGAAGTGTTGACTTTTCCTCTTCAAAAGCAGAGAATCCGTACGATGAGAATAAGATTGGGGTGAAAGAAAAGGAAATACTGCGTTTATATTCCAAAGTTGCAATTCGTACAGCTTCATTCAGATCACCTTCTCTGTAACAAACACTAAATAGAATTTTTTTAGCAAGTCTTACAACAACCGGCATGATTACTGGCATGTATGTATTAAAACTAGACTAGATACTCATTAAATTAAACGTTTGCCCTTTCCACTACTCTAACTATTTTTTGCTCTACACAAGTTGACTTTGATGTCGCTCACTATACTGGTCAGCTACAATGTAACACACCTACCATTATTCGATCATCATCAGTACTACGAAAAAGAGGAAGGCACTGTGCTGACAATGAGAAAGCGACAGCGATAATAGTAGTGCCGGTGATAATGGTGGACACATCATCACATTAGAGCATTACCAGACTACCCATGGTCAATATTTGCTATATATATTGGCCTTCTACAATCAAAAATATTACTCTTTTCTACGTACTTATACCGAACACACTTCTCTTGTTTTCATCTATTTTCAATATAGCCATATGCATTCATTTCATTCCCTATGTATACAAGGCTGTCCTCATCATGATGAAAGAAATAAGTTTATAGACATTTTTAGTAATCCTTGCCATTCGTCACCTAGCATAATAAAAAACGTAATACTCTATTTAATTTTTCTTTTCTCCTAATCCTTGAATGTGCTTATAGCCTCTCCTTTTACCATCTTCTTTTCATTCTTTGCAAGTAGGCATTTGCATGAAAAACGGATGAAGAGTAGTAGGTATTGCATGCATTAATAATCACGTTCAGCCTCACATGAAAATATTAATATTTATTATGCAAAAAAGTAAGCTGGCAAGACTAGTGGTGGTGGTGGTGATGATGATGCGGTGGTGGTGTGAAAGGAGCTATAATAAGCTTAGGTAATGTTATTATGAGCCTCATGCTTGCCTGACTGCCTAGGTATACTTTTTCTGATGATATGATAAATGAAAAGGAAATTGCTAATAATATTATGGCAAGTATTAAACTGTCACCAGTGAACAACCACCACAACATACCACATTGCGGCAGAAGCAGCAGCATGTTATTATTATTTTGGGGAATCCATAAGTAGGCGAGGAGAGCGAAGAGAAATGAGAGTTGAAGCCATATGCTCTTCTTGCATTGGTATTTCATAATAGTCATAAACAAGTATAAGTGGCAGGAACGAGAACGAGAGAGCGAGAAGCAAACTTCTTTTCAGCTTATCACGCCTCCTCTTTTCTTTTCGCTGTTCTTGGTGACGAAGACGACGACGACGATGATGATGATGGGTTGTGTGGTGTTTTGTTGGTTTTTCTGTGTCGATAACCGAGTGGGGTAAAAGTGGAAGGAAAGGATATATATAAGAGCCATTGATGCAACGCTATTCCTAATTATTTCAGCAAGTCAATTTAGCATTAGGCAATCGATTCACTCACTCTGAGTGTAAATTTGGATGCGAGAACAGCTATATTACGTCAAACAAGAGTATTATATCAACACAGGCTTGCCAAAGTAAAATTCAATTGTTTGATTATGTAGAGGATTGGTATTAAGCTTTTTATGATGACACGTATCTTGTATGTCCAGGTACATTATATGGTAATGTGT
>JAHZMT010000652.1:0-16646 GCA_027743785.1 Sinhomidia bicolor | reverse complement strand
TGCGTATCAATTATTGAATTGTAACGCATCCATGCCAAAACGAATAATGAATGAAATTAAGTTATACCGCCATTTTACCTAACGCGTTAAAATAATTTTCTGAAGCCGAATTTTATCCTCCAAGAAAGAGAAAAATAAGTCAATCGTTTTTCTCAAAAATCGTCTAATCAATATATTAAAAGAAAGAACTCAAGCAATCAGGGTCGAATATTTTATTAGTATTAGACTGTTCAAAAAACATTAATTTCATTCAGTGTTACAACACAACTGGCTCTTCAAAATATCTAATGCTACTGTAACAAATATAAACTTATTCAAAATGATAATTGAACAGACTTTAGATGCTATTAACGTTACTCCAGTTAACATACGTTTAATGGTCACTGAATTCATGGAGGAAAATCTGAAGTACAATTTTAAACATATTAGACCGACTTCGTTAAACAATGAATTTTATGAACAAAATATTGCAAATAGTACATATTGGTGAAATTTTTGGCGTAAAAAGAAAGTAAACAACTCAAACATTCTGGTAGAAGATTAAAAATGCAGATTACATTAGTTACTTTGTTTCCAAGACTAAATTGAATTGATTTATTGACATGATTTTGCTTTTTAGCATTATAACTCATTTTCAGGTAGATAGTCATTCAATTAACCAATGCCATACCATAGCAAACCAAAATTACAACGGACAATTACACATTATATTATTTAAAGATTTCACCTCATGTCAAAATAAAACGTTAAAAATACAAAAATATAGGTAGCATAATAATATGCTTGATATCTGGTCAACATCATAAATTATAGTGTCAAATTTTTCGACAGATAAACGCGTTTCCACTTGACATAAAAACGGCTGCATAGAATGGCTTAAAAGTAGTCGGGGTCTGGAAAATGTTTTTTTGCAAAAATAACATACATAAAGTACCAAATATATGTAAATATATCTAATATTTGAATATTATTAAGTCTATTAAAAGATAAATTTTTAGTTTCAGCACCTTGTTCGGATTTCACAATAAGATTTCTTAAACAGTACAATACTCTGAAAACCTTTTGCAGTTGATTACAAAAAGGCTAGTCCAACTGTGCTTGCCTCCTATTATTGTCATAACGTCTGCGGTTGTAAAACTTATTGTTCAAAATTAGTCACGCGTATCCGCAGTTGTGTAACTTCCTTCCTAGATAGATTAATACTCCGATAAAGGTGGTTCGATGTTTTGGCATTCCTTATAGCTTCCAGTTAATCTTGAGCACAAAATGTATAGAAATATGCTGCCCAATATTCTACTTTAATTGTCCTCCTTTCCATACACCGTATGAATAACGAAGTTTAGCTTATTTTGTAACGTCTCCATTAAAAATCAGCTTTATCTTCAATGCACGTACGTAACGTTCCAACAAAGGTACGTCATATCTGTGACATCCCTAATATCTATCACATCATCTCCGTCCATCTGGAATAAATTTAGATTGACGGTATAAAAACGCCAAGGTAGTCAACATTCCATCAACATCAACGTGCAATTTTTTAGAACTATTACCTTTCTCCCAGTTTGACATTGCTGATGTCCCCCTTCGGTACAGAGTAAATATGTACTGTTCCATTTGTGATTCGACCTGTTCCTGTAAAACAAATTTAAAAAAATATTTTATGGACAAAATTCATGACTTTTTACAAATAATTCTACAGATTATGACAGATAGCCATATTCACCATATAGCCATTTGATATAATATATCCTTTAATCTATTTTAATTTTAATACTTACCATCCTAAATACGTGAATTAAATTTTATACAAGTGACTAAATGTAAGTGTTTAGTTTTAAATTTGAACTACACGAGACCGACTGGGCTTCTCTGCAGCAAAAAGGGAATCAGAGTCGAGAGAAGCTGTTGTCGCGCGCTTTAGAAGCAGCTGGCAGTGAACTGAGATACAAAAATGTTGTTCGCTCGTAGAAAATTATGATTCTGCTGATGTATCCCATCATTCCCATCCCAGAAGAAAACCCCAAGCACAGCAGAATCGAACAACAAAGACTTTCCCTTCGCCTCTTTTGCTGAAATATGAGCATTCTGCTGCTGGTGTAGTACGTGAGATGCGCTGTTAGGTCATTCAACTTAAAAAATAAGTTTATGATTTTAAAAAACCGTTTAGACTGATTTTTTTATTCGGCAAATTTTATTTATTTGTATAAGTAGTCGTTGTGCCCGTTGTGGGGTACAATGCTACTGTATAATTTATTATAGTAATTCATCATTCATTTAAATTATCATCTATACCTAAATTTTTGTTAACCTTTTAGAGTTGAAACATTTATTAAATTTTTAAATTAAGTAGGCAAGTGAAATAATTGACTTTTTCAAATGTTGATGTGTTTCAATAATTGACTAGTAACAGTAACATTCAATATATCTATGTGGCGCTACAGTTTTAATTTTTTGACTGACGTTGTAAATGTACTAGACTAGGGAATAATAGTGCTCTGCTTCTGTCTACATTACTTTGTTGTTCCGTACGCGTACCCAAGATAAAAGTACCAATGTACATAATTTGTCAAAGCTCACGAGGTTCTATACAAAAATATGGATAACCTTTTACATGGAGATTTTATGATACGCTAACTACAATGGTTACCTTTTTAAATGTATGTGTTACATACAAGGAGGAAAGTTTTCCCGAGGATAAAGTAATTTAGCAGTTTTAACAAAATTTTTAGCACGAATCTACAGATTGTAAGTAAGTGTTGTAATACTAAGGCCTGTGAACAATTATTTAGTATTTAAATGATTTTTTTTCAATTTCAAGGTTAATGGAAGCTGAGGATGGGTATTGTGATGATAAAATGTACAAAATAGAAATACTGGGATGCCTGTTGTTTATCCAATTCCACGTCCAGCAACTTTTTTTCCGAATGTATGATGCATGCATGCATACAATAAATTATTTAATCAAAGTAATATATTATCGTCCTATTTGTAAAATATATCATACCACCTGTTTTATTTTAAGTTAATTGTACAATTTCAGTAGCAAGATGTCCTGTAGTATTCGTAAGTGCCGTTTGGTTATTTAGCAAACAAATCCATTTGATCTTTAAATTAAAGACTTTAATCATCCTCAAGACTTTCTTCAGAGTCTTCATTGTCCTGATCGTCATCAATTCGGGTACTTTGTTGAGTCTTTCCATTGAAATCGATTTTAGCTACATGATGCTTTCCGTTATCGTTTCCATCTTCAGTATCGTCTCTCTTCTGAAGTTGCTTGTCATTTTCCAACCTGTTCTTAACAGTAGTGGTGCTTTTATCACCATCAGATCCATTTTGTGCTGCGTGAACTCCCTGCTTTGTTGAAGATGTTTCCACACGTTGGCATTTTCCAAAACAAATGTTGCTCAAATTTCCGAAGCAGCTATCTCCGCCCCCATCACAGGAAGTTATTTTACCAATGTGGAAATTGAAAAGTTGGAAACGTCCTTGTTCTGCTGCAGAGTCAAGTCCTGAGTTCGGTTCTGACGTCCTTCTCCTCTTTCCATACCGACATAATAGAATGATAACTAGTATGAAGTAAACCACAAGGACAACTGCCACGTACATACCTTGTCAAATAAGAGAGAGAAAAGCAAAAATTGTAAGAAAGAACTATTCAAAATAACCTAATGTCTTTTCTTGTCTCCATCAACTTATAATAAGAAATATATTTTTAAAAGCCTCAAAACGAGAGAAAAATGAAATGGGAGAAATCCTTTTAAATCCAAAATGTTTTTTTTTACTTGCCTGCATTTGCTTTTCCATCTGCATGCATAGCCAAAAGCTTAGCCTTTTGATCACTGGGCATCGGTTGTTTTTGAGGCGTGAAAGAGCGTGCTGGAAAGCTGTAGCCAGCCGTGCCTGTGCTGCCACTACTTATCGTTCCATTCTTCAACATTGCCATTTTCACTCACTGCTATAGTGAGTCTTTACCCACCGTTCAAACACGCTCTTTGACGAGAAGGAGACAAGGATCAAGATGAGTGGAAACAGTCGCTCCGAGTCTCACGATTTCTCCTTAGGATCCCTTTATATTTTTCTGAAAGAAATACATATTATTATATTTTTTGTCAATAGTCTTCATCTTTCACGCTCACATAACGACATAATGCTTGATTTTTGTAAACGAGGCTGATAGATGAGACGACCTCACTTTTTTTTCCTTTCGTCATATATCTTCATCATTTCGATGAAAATGTCACCATCTCACACCACTACTATCACCACCTAAAATATCATCAAACGCGTCTACCTGACTGATGAAAAGCTGTTTTTTGATAACGGAGTTAGGTATATTTTATTTTATATGGTCGCCATATAAGTATTATGTATATAATAATATATTCATTTGGTAGTTAGAGAGTGCATGCTTTTAACTCTCAGCGTTGCATAACAGTTCATTTCCATCAGTTCTTTTCCCTAGAGTTATTTAGCGAGGAAAGTGGAAGTTTTATCAGACAAAAAGTAATCGCGAACTTTTACAAAATGCTTGACTGACGTCTGTTGCAATGATAAATAAAATGAAAATTTCTAATATAAATATTTTCCTGGTTGAATAATCTCTAGTTTAAATGTATAAAAAAAGTTTGTTTTCCTGTTGCATATTCCGTCAAAGACGTCAGCTCTTCTTGGTTATAATCAGTATTGTCGAAATGGTTTCAATTTTTTTTTTTTCTTTTATGAATGAATTGTCTAATATCCTAATAGTATGTTATTTTTATGTCAACTTCTACTTCCATTATTTCGTTGAATTTAATGTTAATAGCTGTGTATATGACATCAACATGTGCACTTGGCTAAATAAATGGTGTGTTGATTACTAACGTTTGAAACATACGACTTTGAAGGTCATTATTACCGATTTATCAAAGCAGCAGAGTTTGATATCTGTCACGCTCTAATGGAACAATATTAGATCGTTACGTCCGTCAATCATCGTTTGCTTATAGCATATGTGTAGCATCGATGTTTTAAAATAAAAAAAATATTACGCATTTTCACACGGAAAAGTATACTGGGAAATTGGAACTGAGACTGATGCGTGGTGTTGAAGAGAAATAAGTCCTTAACCCTTCAGCGATCTTCTGAAGTATATATTTGAAAGACTTTATTGAAGTACTGATACCTATAGCACAACAGATAAACGTAATACAGGCGAATAAAGCTGGTCATACTGCATGATATCTGATATCTGACTCTAATGTTATCTGCATGATAGTTTGAATTCTAATGTTGCAATTATTTTATTTGATCGACTGATAATTTGAGATATTTGAAACAGCTTCTAAATTTGATTTCGTTGTTTTTAAAAAGTTGGAATAAAGAAACAATTTCATAAAAAGCAAAAATTAAAATGTATTTGAAATTTCAAATATTATGGCAGACATTAATTGCAAATTAAATCAAACAATAGAAAGTGTAAAAACAAAAAATAGCCGTTTCGAATTTTAGTTTTTGATTTGGAAATTAATTAAATCAGAACATAAAAGATGACATCGTCAACTTTATAATAAAGTAGAATCAGCTTTCGATAATTAAATTGGCTTTAAATATTAATAGGATTGCCCAACCTAGCCATGTCCGAGGCACTAGAAACACAATTTGACTCATAACTCTGCAGAAAAAATGTACCAGTTTACATTTCTACAAGGAAATAGTCAATAAACGAATGAACAAACCCATTACAAACGGGCCAGGTCTTGTTAAGCCAAAATTAACTTTACTCCTGCATTAGAAACTACAGTGAGATGTTTTCTCGCTTTTGTATGTTCGTAAGAAACCATTTTATGTAAACATAAAAATGTTCTATTCACTTGTATTGCATATTGTATATTATCCATAGTACATTGAAACCATTAAGCAAGAGTTTAACAAATGAAAACAAACACAAATTAAATAAAAATGATAATATATAAATGAATGAATAGCTACAAAAATAGTTTAATGCAACACACGTTTTTTTCCTTCAATGTTGTTTCTTTCTTTGTAAGTTTTCCTAAAACTGACAGACGAAAGTGCATTATGGTGAAATGAGAAAAAGTCCTGTTCATTCATTAGCATGAAGACAAAACATATGCATACCTATCAACTTACACTACACAATATGCACATTATGCTACTACACAAACCAGACCGAATAAAGTTTGAAACTTGACAAGGAAAAGCAACTTCAGATGTTTGTGTCTGTCCGTGTGTAAGCAATTTCTCCAAAAAATATTGTAGTCTCTTAAGTTTTACTTTCACAAACACATACCTAATGATGCTTTCTAAATTTAGTTTAAAACCAGTATCGATCGTCAAGTGATTGTTTAGTAATTACGGTTTAAATGTAATGCAGAAAGATTTTCTAATGCAATGGTCCTTTCGCCGCGTTTCTACATTTGTATTGTTCCGTTTATTCTTTTTCTTAGCCGTTTCGTCTGACTGTCAACTGTCCTCTTAGTTTTGTCCCTTTCTCAATTTTTTTATTCACTTGCTTTCTCATTCTGATCATCCTCGTTTCTACCACAATACATAATTGTGTTTCTGCTGACAAAAGCAACAACAGATTGTATGGCAAGTTGACAAGAAACGGCAACTTTCTTCTAAAAAATCATTATCCAAAGTTTCTTTTCGACTACATCGTAAAAAGGGAATGACGGTTTGTTATTAAGTAGCGAAAGTTATTGAGCTACTCTATGTAAATATTTGTGTCTGTCTGAGAACAAGATATTTCAAAGACCTTATGAGAGAGTAGCATTCACCTGCAGTATATGCTTTATGGTCTATTTTAGTCGAATAACAACTGCTGAAGACAAATTTTTTTAACCGTTTACGAGGAAATGTTTGTTTAAAAAACGATTTTATGCAAACACAACTTTTGAGCGGAATTGAATTTGTTCTTGGACAAACTGTTCTATATGACAATAAAACGTGATTTTGCTACTACATGCATATGTATTATATATTTATTTCGATACCTTTTCTATTTCGCATGCACAATATATTTTCTTCTATAGTAATAAATACAAGAGAGAATAGTTCTAGTTTCAGTTTTGAATGAAAACTTTTATATAACGCACTTATAGATATTGTGTACTGATCATGCATTCTATTTTATTGTTACTGTTTATCAATATAAGAAGGTATCAGGTATGCTAGATTGCATTTATTTTACAAATAAATAAAACAACGACTTGAGCTTCTAAATAAATGTTTACATTATTTTGGACGTAAAAACACATTTCTACATGATTACACATTTCATAAAATATTCAAATATTTGTGACAGCATCACCATCATCACTTTCTCTTGATCTTGTCACTTGTACACAAGTATATTTGTAGAAAGCAAACAAACAATAAAAATAGATAAACAACAATCCTAGAACTGAGTTTTAAAAAAAAGTTGTGTAAATTGATTGTAGCATTTGTGTAACACAGGGATTTGTACAACGTCTTATACGACACCAACTTCAACTCTTATTTTATCGAATTGTCGTCGTACGCCATTCGATTATCCTGTATAGTTAGATAAAGAAAAAAGTCCTGCTTTTACTGCAAATATTTACTGAGATAACATTGGATTTCTTTTCGTGTTACTACTACAGCAGCAGTATACACCGCTGACTTTTCCCCTTTTCATCTTGCTCCTTCCTTTTGTACAAGAAATATAGGGATATATTTTGTTGGCTACAAGTAAAGTTACTCTGAAGCGCCCTTTCGAATGCTTTTTGAAATGAGACATAAAAAAGTTTTCTTTCAATGTACACGCGCGTCATGCTGTTCTTATAATAGTTTTGAATGAAGACATTACAAATATAGAACAGAGGGTTATTATGATGATGGTATCTTATGATGATACTTTGTTCAGCCGATTTGCTGCTCTAGTCAGTCATGACATAGTGAAATATCGAAAATAACATTCACTGTACAATATTTGACTGGAGAAGAGTTAAAGTAAGCTGAATCGTAGGATAAGATGTTTGCTTTACAGGTTGCGATGCTGCTGTTCTCAAACGAAAATTTGTTTTCAAGATATGTGAAAGCCATTTCCTTTCAAGGAAGGAAGTTTGCAGCTGAAACGGAAATGAAACAATTATCTTTCTGAATTACAAATCTGTCTTATTCAAAAAATATGTAATTCAGGTACACTTGTAACAATTCTAATAATTTGGAATCAGAATGTATTTACTTCTCAGCAGTAAGCAGCTTTTAATACGGAAATTGGAGAAAATAAGAGTACTATTGAGTTGAAAATAAGGTGTAGTACGTAGAAAAAGGAACATTCGCATTCTACAGAAAACCAGTATAATTTCTAACTTGGTATTTCTAAAACTCCCACGTTTAATATGCTCCCATTTTTCTGTTTTAATACACAAACTATTGTTAATAATTATGAAAAATGGAATCAGGGAATCTTAAGATTCTAAGCTCAACTCAAAAAATACATTTTTACTTCACTTCGCCCCAGTTATTTCTTCGAGTGACACAAGCAGAAATACATTTTAATGTACATGAGCATGTCTTGGTGCTAAGATGCTTTTTCGTGGTGGTGATGGATGTTGTCGTACACGTTGCCGTCTTTGACGTAATGGTCTGGATTAGAGAAAGTCAGCACAATAGATACAATTAGATTAAATCAGAAATTATTTTTTATACATGTTAATTTACACTGTTGAAGTACTCACCGCGTTTTCTACGCTTTACTATGGCTGATTAATATTTCAACATATTGTGCTGCAGAAACAAGTCCTTTTGGAAGCAGTACCTTATCATATTATAACAAACCGGTCAATCGAAATAGAAAAGTAGCGAAAACAAAATAGTCTTCCAATTGCTTAGTTTTTAAACTATTCTATCAGGTTACTAACTGCTTTATTAGTTTTCAAACTGCTAAGCTAGTTTAAGTTAAAGATAGTTGTTCAAATGTGTTAAAGTAGAGTTTGTCAAACTCAATTTCGTTCAGAGGTTAGGACAAAAGACGTTTTTAAGAAAATGACCATTTTCTCTTAAACAGTTAAAAGCTTCAGATCTGCCTGACGTCTGACTTCAGATTCTTGTTATTCGTAAAAAGGGACTCTAAAACATGTACCATAGAGTCACCAGTATTCCATTGGTGAAAACAGAATTTGAACAACTCTTTTAGTTTTAGAGATATCGTGTTCACAGACCGGCATACTTTAACAGACGGACAGGCAAAATATCCGTATAAAGTAGCTCAATATAGCTTTCGCTACTGAATAATGAAATTAAGGAAATAGATTATATTCTTAGCTTAATCAAATGGATGACTTTCTGACAAGCAAAGATTACAAGTAATTAGTTGATAGATATTGTAAAGTTTCAGTTTGCCTTTCGGAGAAAATCACGTACTCAAAAGGTATGCTTTTGTTGAAGCATTTGAATAATTATTCATAGCACAATGAAATACTGTTCTCGTAATACTTATTAGTTATCATATTATTAGGTACTGTGTTATCGTTTCTGTTTGTAATAATTAGCAAGGGAATTGATGTAGAGACTAGAAACAAAACTCTCACAGTTTTTCTGCCTCTATGGTTCTCGTATTCAAGAGAATTTTATCTATACCAAACTGTATAATCAAAATTTGCTGAAAGTGAAGGTATATCTTTGTATAGGTATCTCTAACGCATCCTCTCACCAACTATAAAAGTTGTACACTTTAAATAAGAACAACGACGGAATACATTCAACTTCTCTTCTGTTTACTTTCCTTCAATCATTCCAAATGAAGACAACTATTTTCAAATAACATTTCAGGAAATCTAAATTGTACAGGAAACTATTCTCTTCAAAAAAGTTACACGTGTGCACAAGAACACCAATATCCAATTTTTTTTAGCAAACGTCTTTCGTGCTTAAAAATTGTTAATAACCTTTTCATTAAGTCGTTTATCGAACTTCTTGTCTTGAACGGATTTTGTATTTACAAAAGCAAGTTTCCTGATGAAAGATCAAGTCAAGATTTTGAACAAACATTACCGCAAAAATGTTTCCAATTGTGTACAAATATACATATTTCCAGCTAACATTCACTTTAGTTATACAGCGCTAAAAATGTACCTGCAGTAAGTACGAATAAATAATCGCTTGTTTGTATTAAAATGTCAAAGCTTTTGGAATTGGGAAACGAATATGGTTAAAAATGAAAGTTGGGAACTTTAACAGAACATGAATGAGAATAATACGATACGAGCAAGCAAGGAAGTTCAGTTTACATAAACGATCCAAGGTTCAATTGCTTTATATACATTTTTTAAATTCAGTGTGACGGAAGTTTATATGCATTTTTTTGAAAACATCATTCTCAATTTACTTCACTGGTATCTCTCCGGAAACGTACAAAATACCTACGCTTTTTTTAGCTGTTTTCAATACAGCTGCCGACGAAGATTGAGTTGTGTTTGTGCGTATGAGAGCCTTTATACATATTCAATACGCTCTCTTCCAATAATATATGCAGTAGAACACAACATAGGGAAATTACACTGCTGAATAAACATGCAACAATGCGGATTATACTCTTTCAAGTTATACGAGCACGGGTTACACGAGCAATTGCCAAATCCGCTAAAAAACATGGATCGCTACAACAAATGAAAATAACAAGCTAAGACATGAATACGTACAATACTGATATTTTAAATAATCAAATCTGTTAGTAATGCAGCTTTATTAGGAAAACTTGTATTTCTCCAAAAAAATATGCATTGGCCATGAATATTAACTAGGATCGAGTTGATTAGTTCATTACGCAGTTTACTATTGAAAGTTTCGGAAATACAAGAGAAAACTTCCTGCATGAATTTTGCTATCCACTGAACTGAACTGATTGCTTACACAATGTAACAATTATCTGATGTTCACTAGACGAAAGATTATTAATTTAATTACTTCTGTCACTCTTGTCATCACGTTTAGTTTTCATAGACAAACCATTTACACAGCGCGCGGGTGTAAAATCTAAAAAAATAAACCTTTTACGCATCAGTTCCATTCCGTTTGATTACTCGTTCATTTTTTATGGATCAAGAACATTCGTACATAACTAGCTAGCTCGTAATACTTTTATCCTTTTAGTTTTGAAATTTTGTTACTACATGTTAAAGAAAGTTTTATTGACATCTATTAAAAGTTTGCGTCGTCATTTTCATATATGTAACTCACACTCACTTGTCAGTAGTTCAAAAGCATTGCTATACAAGTAAGTATACTCACAAGTCAGTTAACCTTGCAACTAAAGGTGCTCAGTTATAAAGCATCTAACCAAACATTTATCTTAGTCAGTGTAAAAGTTTAGCTAAAACGCTTTACTACGTACCCACTTGAAAAAATTGTCACATAAACTGTCAGCATATTAAATGCTGCGCAGGTTATATTCAAGTTAATTTTATGCAAACATGCATCTTTTGTACAAAAAAATTTGTACTACAAATTTTCCCTTTCAGTAAATCCCGCATTTGTAATTACACAGTAGTAGAGAAAGCTCTGGCGAAATCTCCGTCTATCTTGTTAAAAAGTAAAATATAATGTGTTGGGTTGTGTGTGAGTACTTTATTTACTTCCTCGGATAAATCGTAGTTTTGTTGTGGAAAACAAAAGGACAAAATTCAACAATTCCTGTATCGCAATATATGAGTATGTATGCTTACACAAGCAAATCCTTCAAAGGTAAGTACAGAGGTAAGATTTCTTTGGAAAATGTAATTGCTTTCAAAATATATTACGGAATAATAAATAAGCTTTAAATATCCATTAAAATATTAGAAATACCCGGGAAAAATGCACGAAGCGGAAACACGTGTTGTAAGCTAATATCTCGCGGATTTCAGGAAATTTAATTGCTTTAGTTTTAAAAGTCTTTGTTATTATTATTGTTTTATGCTACAGTAATCTGTTTGAAGCACAGCTAGTAAAAGTTTTAATGGAAAGCATGTTAATACCTACCTTATGAACGAACAGGTGAAAAGGACTTAGCATTTTACCCACCCAGTCTTATATTTTTTCTTCACTGACTGACGGTTCTTCTTGGGAACCACTATATAGCAACCTAACCCAAAGAGAAAGCTTTTCTCAGTATTTTAAGATGGATAAAGTGATGTTGTTGGCGTGGAGAAAATGGATACGAAATAATAATAATAGTAATAATGATAATCTCTAGACGCAATCTGAATGAAGTGAGGAGAAAAAAAAACTTTTCATTACTTACCCCCACTTGCACTTCAAATGAGCACAAGACCAATGCCAAAAGTGATAATTTGTTTTTCTTGGAAAAAAAGAAAAGGAACCACAAAACTATTTCTATGTCAGTCAAGAAAAAAGTGTTGGATAAAGAAAAAGGTCTAGCGTATTCTCAATCTTCTCATCTTATGGACCCAAAGAGAAAGAGCGAGTTTTATCACTGTTTAACAGTTTGCAGGCGCACAAGTACTTTTTTCGTCTGTCTACTTATTAGGAACAAAGTGGCAACTGTGAACGGAAGTGAGAAAGAAGGCCACACATATACAAACGCGTACCTGTTCATATGCGATATACTTTGCTACACAAAAAAGTAACAATAATGAGCAATGTTCCTTATGTGCAATGTGTGATACACCAATATATTTATGTACGTTCATATATATATGTACATACATTTCAAACAAAGATAACCGTCAAGCACAAAGCGCGAGAACAAAAAAACAAGGTATTTCCACTCGGACGATCTGGAACGCTTGTTCACTTCATTCAATTCAAACAAGTGATCTTACAAGTATGTATGAAGACTTACGGTTTGAAGCTTAACAATCAAGACCGGTGATGCTGTGCTGTTGTGTTGTGTTATCTGCCGTTTACGCTATTGCACATTTAGCTTGGTGGTGTACATGCAGTATTGGTGCTTGAGGAATCAAATACGTTTTTGAGATAATACTCTGATGAAGTCTCTTGAACTTTCCGTACGAATAAACCAACAGGATTTTTATTGTGAGAGACATTCATGCAGAAGGTATTATTACACGCAGCGCCTTAACAGATCTAACCTGACTCTGAAGAATAAAAAAATAGAGAGAGAGAGAGAGAGAACTTGTCAGAACGGCATAAGCACACAATAACTCTTTACACACCTACTTGTTCCGTAGCGTAGTATGATGTGACATGAGACCCCATGAGAACTGCACAAAAGTAAAGTTTGTGCTTTCAGAAGAAAGACTACTCGCAGTCACAAACTCTTTTTTTATTTTGCCAAGTAGAAAAAAAACTGGATTTGATTACATTGTTTTCTCTCCAAGGACAGAAAAAATAAGTAAGATGTTTGGAAAGCCCTTTAGACAAACCTGATTTGGCTTCTGCCAAGGTAAGGTATGTCGTGTAGTAGTAGTATGTATCATCTTACCTTATGTGTGTGTGTGCCTACTTGCAAATTATTATCACGTATTGCATTCTCTTAGGTATATCATATATATTAGACCTTCTCTGAACGGTAGGTATGGATTTAAGGAAATGCAAGCGTTTGTCTACGCAAAGATTTTTATCCCGCTTATTGTCTGTCTCTTCTGGTGGGTGTTTGGACACATGACACATGTCCGACAAGCTCCACCAAATAAATATAGATTTATATGGTCAAGGTAAAGCGAAAACTAGTCACCACACGATAGAGTTTATAGGGTCAAAGGTGTGTGTTTGTCTATTGGTAATCTTTATTGGCTAAACATATGGAGTCAGTCTACTAGAGAAAGAGAGAGAGAGAGAAAAAAAAACCGAAATTGACTCTTGTCATCTCTTCTACAGAACAGGGGCTTCTTTGTTTTTGCTCTTCTGGCTACACACATCAGCAAACGAATAATTGAATATACCCAAGACTCCTCAATGTACAACGACTATGCGTTACCTTTGGAAGGACATTCATCGCCTTCCAAGTAAACAATAATATGTGCCTATACACATGAACCTGTAGGAAAATAATGAATGCAAGATTGTCTTGCATCTTATTTCTTTTTCATTTTCCGTCCTCATGGTAAATTAAAGTTTGCACTTGTGTAAATGTTGGCTTGTCTATTTTATTTGTGAAAATTGAAAGTGAAAGACAAAGGCTATGATAATAGCATATGGTATCTAGTGAAAATACATGAATAGGAATATATGCAGATTAGCTTAAACAAAATGAGAGCATCGTTGGATCAAATAAAATTACGCTTGAAAAAGGGTTTTATCGAGAAATGAGCTTTTTTGTGATTTGGGAGTAGCAAAAAAATGGTACTCCCAGATGACGGTATTAAAATACATTGAAGACTTGTTCACAATTTAACTTACCTTGTGTATGTATACCTTATCAAATTCAGACGGGTAACGTAGAACTCACTTTAGCACTGTAGTAGCATTATTATTTTGCATTGTCATTGAAGATTTGTTCACAATTTAACTTACCTTGTGTATGTATACCTTATCAAATTCAGACGGGTAACGTAGAACTCACTTTAGCACTGTAGTAGCATTATTATTTTGCATTGTCCGCTAAACTGTTCGGGTACACGGTAGCAAGAGAAAGAGGATTTCCCCCAAGTAGTAGTACTATTTCTGCACTATGACCAACAAATGAAATTTTGACGTTAGCGTGTTTATGCGTGGCTCGGCTTGGATAATTACTTGGCTGCGTCACACAGCTCACAGAAAATTGCCTTTCTTATTTGCTCAAAAACTGGTTGAGAGTAACGGATATCAGTGCACAAATGAGAGGAGGAAACCACCATATTACTAATTTTGATAGATCTCTTTACGGGAAATTGATTTTCTATGAATAGTCTCTCCTTTTTTCTTTTCCTTCTCCTTGAAACTTGCTAGAATGTGAAACTCGAAAGAAGGATTTCAAATTACAGGTCTTGCCGACCACACGTTCCTCGGCAGACTATAACCCACATGTTAAACACAACTGGCTTTTTCCCTCTTTCTGTTCACTTGTCTGTCTGATATTTCACTCTCTCTACCCTTTTCTCCCTTATCAATGCTCTCAACGTCTCAGCGCTCTTCTACACCGCTATTACCACCATCAGCATACTGTATTGCCTTGCCACCTTTATTGCTTCTCTGCTTGTGAAAAAAGTGCTTAGTGTGTGCATGTGTGTGTTTATGATGATGATGATGAACAAATTGTTACCAAGTTATTGTATCACATTGAACAGAAGACGGCGAGAAGAAGTGTGACTTAAACGCTTCACACGGTAGCCTTACTGTATTCAAAGTTTCCCTTTTCCCAAAGCCATATGCCAGCTAGCTTTTTTTTGGTATGGATGATGATGACACGAAGATCAGAGAATGCGAAGCTTTATTTTGTGAGTGTGCCATCACTACCACCAACTCAACAGTTATAATCATCAACTCGAGATTTGAGTGGTAAAGAGCCTCTCCTCTCTCGTCTGCGTGCCTATGCATCAAAATAGTAAAAGTATGGTTGGTTGTTTTCCTCTCTTTCTCTATCGTCTCTCTCTGCCTATCACACACTCTCACAGTAAAGCGGCGTGACTCTGACTTCTATTTGCACCATTAGTACAACAACTCACTCACACATCACACTCCAGAAAAAAAACAACACGCATGTACTCATGCCAAAGAGAGAAAGAGAGAGAAAAAAAGAAGCTTTTTTCCAATTTGCAAATCTCTTTTGTTATACTTTTACATTGTTTATGCTTCATATCATCTAGTTCCAGTTTGGAGAGGATGTATATTTTCTTTTCTCTTTTAGTCTCATGTTACCCTCCTCCCTTTGGTCTGGGTTTTTGAGTAGATGCAAATCCTACAAACAGTTTTGTTGTTTTTCTTGTGCTTCTCGTTCATACTACTGCTTACTTAGGATTGCGTCATTCATTGACTTTTCACAACAACGTCAACAACAATAGCACACAACAAGAACAACAACGGAGAAGCAAGGAAAGTTTACTGTAAACATTGTTGTACTGATTACATGAAGGAGAATGAATTTACTAGTGAATACAACAACAAAAAGCGCCTGACAAATTCCCTTCAGGTCTAGTTTCTTTTCTAATTTCTTGAGGTATTTATAATTTCTTTTGTACAAGCTCTCTCTCTCTCTCGCACTTTCTGGTCATTTAATACAGTAAATTCTTGGACATGTGTGCAGTCAGTCATTCTTCTATTTTCTTGCTCATCCCATGACTCTCTCTGTTTTTGTTTGACAGCATAATGAAAATTATTTGCGCAGCAAAGAACTGAGCTTTTCTGTATGTAGGTAGGTATATCATTTATTTACGATAATAAAGAGTATATAGTGTACTGGTGATTTAGAATCCATCACGGAGGGATGCAGATTAGAGGTATAAAAGATGACTCTTGTTAGTAGCAATTTGGTGCATGCTTAGATTGACTTGTCTTTGCCTGTAAATTAGACGATGAGCAAGTCTATTACAAGTTTCTATACTTGCCAAATCCCTAAATGCTTTTTCCAGTTGGTATATGGTATAAGGAAATGTATACATCTGGTGAGCCTCGATACGGCATTTTACCTCACATGTAACCTGTTTATCTACCCATTATTTCTTTTTCTTTCAGAGGTAATGATTATTTCTAGTACGTCGTAATAAAATACAATCACTGAAACAAAGCTGGCTTTCCTT
>JAHZMT010000651.1:0-18299 GCA_027743785.1 Sinhomidia bicolor | reverse complement strand
TTGGAATTATGATTTGGTTTCAAAATATACGCATTTTGTTTTTAAAAAAGATATCAAATAAAGAGTTTTTTCCAAACCATTTTCATGTAAAGTCAAGATAAAAAATAAATTTTAAAAGAAAAAAAAATGAAACGAGCTGTACAACGTTTTTGGTGGCAATTGTCTATGATAACTTGACTAATGGTTATGTATTGTCGAAAAAGACACTACATATTAATGGAATGGAGGACAAAATCGTTTTTATTTTCAAGAATAAAAGGTATAGCGTGTACAGGATCAATTGAACACGTGAGATTTTTTTTATTAGTCTTTCAAATAATGCGTCCCTCAATCAGCACAATCCTCCATATTTTTCTTCAAGATCGGAAGAGAAATGTCAAAATTTACATAACAAAAATCAAGAACGGTTTACTTACTTTCAGCCTGTGTAAATCTAATTTGACTTTCATGTAACGAATGTGTATACATACATACATATTCCCTTTTTTATCACAGCAAAGGATCAACATTTTTTTTCATATAATAGCAGCAGAGGATGCTCCTTAAATTAAAAAAAGAAGCGGGTATGAAAGTGAAAATCCATTGTAAGTTTACAAAATAAAACATGCACACAGTTCTTTTTTTTCCACACACACACACACAGAGAGAAACTTCCTCGTTGTTATTTAGGACAAGAAAATAGGACAGTATCCAAGAGAGAGAGAGAAAATAAAATACTAAAAAAATATCAATACCAAACTATATTCAGTGCCCGTTTATATTGTATTACTTTCTTGGAAAATTGAGCTGTTACACTTCATGTCAGGACAATTTCATCGACTCCTTTAACTTACTTGCTCTTTTTTTCACTCTCTTTCTCTCTCTCTCTCTCACACACACAATTCACAAAACTCACGGCCTACATGCATGTCAAGGCCCATTATATCGAATGTAATATAAACACAGAGGAGCAGCAAACACCGCTTGAAATCCACTCAGTCAGTCAGCAGTAGTGAGAATATATAGAGAGAGAAGCATTGACTTTAACAGAAAAAAAGGATGTACATATATTTCTCTTTTTTCTCTCTCTCTCTCTCTTTCGCAAATCTGCTTTCTGTTTGTAACTGACTGACTACAAGTAAATCTTGCTGATATGCACTTTCTCCCTTCTTCTAATATAAAGAATATTTCGCTGTGAGCAAGTGAAAGAAATAACATGTTTTAAAGTAAGGAAAATAACCGGCATATTATCATCTTATTCCTTCCTTCCTTTTTTTCCACAGAGAGCATTCTTTGTCAGCAGCAGGGAGAGCGACGCAGTTCAGCAAAAAAAAAGTGCAAAAAAACGACTCACTGTATACATGTGTGTAGGCACCTATACATACAAGTACATATCTATATTTATTGCTATTATTTGCACAAAATAAATATCGTCTATACACACAGCTTTATAGCTTCAATCTCAATATAATAGAGTGCTAATGCAAACACAAGATATATTACGCTTGTCTCTTCTTCTTCTTCTTGTTCCCTTCGTCGTGCTCTATAAAAATATATACAGGGCTATAATGAGACACAATATGAATTGACCTTCTTTTCTCTCTCCGTGCCATTTTAGAATTATTATACGTTTTTTTGCCAACAGTGCCAGTGTACCCTACCGAGAGAGAGAAGGAGGTACTTATAAAGCATTACAGTGTAGTAATAAGAAATAGAGTCTCATAGCCATGTCATCATCATGCTTTTATGTCTTTATGCAATGCCATCTTCTTCCAACAAACAACCATCTTAATGCAATTCAGAAGAGCTTCAAAGAAATGGTTGCACAGACAGATAGATATAAAGAGAGAGAGAGAGAGATGCCTGCTGCTTGTGCTTACTTGTGTTGAAATAGCGGTAAAAAAAGAGACGAAGAAGAGAAATACATGTCAATGGAATTTAAAAGGCTTCCCATGTAAACCAAATAGAATGTGAAAGAAAAAAAAGAACATCAGCATATAAACAACTAGTACCACTACTACCACCACCACCGCCATAATACTTTCAACTTTCTTTTTGCTTACTTGTCTCTGTCTGTCGGTTGTACTACTTGTTTTCGTCTTTCTTTCTTCCTCTTTCCATTATTACATCACACAAAACAACTACAGCAGCGGTGGTGGTGGTAGTAGAAAGCCCATCACTATTACTGTACCATGTTTGTTATTGGAACATTGACGGTAAAATGTTTACATCCCGTATAAAAAAAATGCTACACCGTTGCTATTTTCCTTTCTTCTTCTTCTTCCTCTTCTTCAGTTAAAGCCATCTTTCTATTAAATGTACCTATACCAATGTTCAAGGCTGGTGATAGCCATTTTCTCTGTTTGCTTCACATTTTCGGCAACTTTTTATGGAGACAAATTGAATCCATTCAAATACCTTGTCATCGACAGTGCGGAAGGAGATTGTCTTGTATGGACTGCATTTATTTTTGTCAACACTCTCTTTGGAAAAATATTATGCCTGCTTGCTCGCTGCTACTATAGTACACTGCTGCCGTTGCGTTACTTCCTCCATCCAACCAACCAACGATAGACAAGAAGCAGCAGTAGAAGTGGCATGCCATGATCAACATCAGCATCATGCAACCAGCTTACTTTTAAAAGAGAGAAGAATATATACACACATGTAGTAATGCAACCTGAAGTAAACTTTTTTTTTTGAATCCCACCCAATGCATTTTCTTTTTTGCCAAAGTAAAAAAAAGAATACATATCCGTTTGTGTATACCTACTTATATTGCATGCATAGAGAGCTATTTGCTTGTTTNGTTTGTGTATACCTACTTATATTGCATGCATAGAGAGCTATTTGCTTGTTTCAAATGTTTTTTTTTTCTGCTGGATTCAACGAATCTGCTTAGAAGAAAAGAGACAATCTTTTATCTTTATCAATGCAACCATGTAAGTATATGTGTTTGGAAGGCAGCTTTTTTATAATAAAAAAATATGTCTGTACGACATCTTCTTCTTCTTTAACCAACCAACCAACCAACTCAATTTTTGCCTTATGTTATATTTATTTTTCTGTCAAGTAAAGCTAACCGTTGTAGCAGTGGTGGTGGTGATAGTGCTACTTTGATGCATTATTTTCGGCTCACTGATTGTACGAGTGGATTTAACCACGATTTTTCAGTTTTCCAAATCTCCTATTACAAAAAAGTCCTCGTGTATTTATATACGCTTTTTTCTTTTATTTTTCAAGTAGAATGCACTTATTGCATCTTCCCTCTTCTACACACGTACGCTATATTGGAGCAACTGCCAACCAAACATTATTATTTCAAACAACTGTGTTGTGTACGACTACTTACTATGTGTGTGGATTTTCTTTTTCATTTTAAATGATGAATGTATGCGTTATCTCTTCTAGTAAAAAAATACATATTCCTATCTAAACAGAAAAAAAATTCTTCATGTTGGCATTTTATTCTTTTCCATCTCTTGTTCCTTCGTTTTGAGAAATGAAATGAAAAGTGAGTGAATTTGCCTTGTTGACATGTTATTTATTAACTTTGTGAACATTTTTTGTGAGACTACTAGACTCAGAAAAAAATCCCAATCACTTATACTTTACTAACGCTGCGCGCTGCTTGCAGTAATTCTTTTGACTTCAATTTCACCCATTGCTGCTACATGCCATCATCATCATCTTCGTCCCTTTTTGAAGGATTGACTGTGTTGCATCATTAAAGGAAAGACAACTTGTTCAAAGCTGAAAAAAAAAATCTTTTTGGCTGGAATTAATCTTCTTTGAAGGTGGTTATTAGTCGTTATTGATGAATATTTCAGTCTTCTTAGCTAATTGATTGGTTGGATGAGCACTAGAAAAATAATAACCTTGGATGATGAAGACGATGATGGGATGATGAGTTGTGAAATTGGTGGAGTTGCATAAGAAATAAATAGGTTTGTTTTTATTACGCATAACGTATTTAGAAGGATGGTAAAAAAAGAAAATAAACTAACTGTCGCTGTCCTCGCAGGACACAAAAAACCTACAAAAAATGTATCATTCTTTAAAAAAGTCAATGAACAATTTTAACGTATGTATTTCGTATCGTACCTTCCATCCAAATCATACCTGTTAATTAATGTACACAATGACGGTCGTCGTCGTAGTCAGTGAAAGGAAATAATGTAAAATTAAGACAGTCTAATCATAAAGTGAAAAGGGATTTTGATTTGAAATGCAAACTTGTACTTGTCTGCCATTATTACAAATAAGCGTACTGTTTATTATTCAAAAGCTATTTATTGTTGTTGATGTGGATGATGAAAAGTTATTATGAAAATGCATGCATGCACACAGATTATTATAGCTTTTGGCACTCAATCAGTATTTACGGTGGTGTGGATTGTGATGTCGTGGTCAGCACAAAAAATTACGTATGTATATTTCTATTAAGCGAATACCAAAATAGTCAAAGAATAAGAGTGATCACCAACACCACCACCACCTCCACCACCGTCATCGTGGGTCTCTAATAATTTCTTCAAACTCAAGTCCATTACAAGTCATTACCACAAAAACTGAGGGACGAAGGGAATTGAAAGGAAAAAAAGGAAAATTACGCCTTTAGCAGCAGCACCAACCAAGAATTTTTCGTCTTTTGGAAGATATCTCACACATGAAAAGTTTCACTTCATCTTTTCAGTCAGTCAGTCAGCATCTATTTGAGCTGCCTTCTTCTGAATAAGTAACTAGAAATGGTGTTTGGCGTTCATAAAATATTATATTAATGCATAACTGGCGGTATATATATAATAGGCAGGGAAGTAAAAGAACACTGTAAAAAGTTACTATTTCGTGTATTAAAAAAGTGTAGGTATTTTTTTCCCAGTTAGTTCATAACTTATTATTGTTATGAACAGAACGTACGTGTACATACTTACCTTATGAATAATGAATATTATGATTATTATTATGCAATGCATTATTGTGCTGCAACAGCAACAGTCAATGGTTGAATGGACCGAGTCAAAACTTTAAATAAAATATTACCCATCTCCATAAGCCTTCGCGGATGAGCATCATCACAACAACACAACATCGCACACACGGTAAGTGCATAAGTAATCATTGACGTATGTATGTACAACAGCAAATCACATCAGCATTTTTTACACCGCATCCATACAAGCCACTTGAAAAAAAACAACAATAACAACGCTAACACATTGTTGTCTGTCTGGTTACACGCCAGAGAGAGTCGAAGGAGATATGCATCTCCGAATTTCATTACAAGACGAAAGAGAGAGCATTTAGCTGTCTATAATCTCACTACTGGAAAGACTAGACTAAACCACTTTCTGCATAAAAAAATGAAACATGCTTTGGTTGGTGACTTATGAAAAGCTTGTTCTCTCTGATCTTCTAAATGTGTTAATAGAGTAACTAAATATATATAGAAGCAGGATAATAATGGCTAACACTGACCTGGTGGGTCAGGGGAAATGTGATATTGGCTACACAAACTCATACAGCGAAAGTCCAGACGAAAACAAGACAGATTGGGATTATGTATTTTTTTTGCCATAGATAATAAACGCGTTCACTTCTTGAACCTGTTTGTTTCACACTACAACTCATAAAAATCACACAAAAAAGAAGGAAATCCAATACACTACACCACTTTACTAGACAGCTATATAGCCAGTGACTCAGATACAATTTCCGAAAGTTCACGGTTTCTTCGGTGGATCGTGGTCACTTGCTCCGATACAGAGAAAAATGATGACAATCAGAGAGCGAGAGAGCAATACTGACTCTTGACTTCAACCCATACAAAAAAAGTGCAGTGCGTGTAAAATATATATGTGAAAATGCAATCATGTGTGAAATTTGTGAATGCATCATATCATCTTTGACATGGAGAATAAAACGAAGAATATATTAAATGCATCATGTCCTCTTATCATATTTTTTATACATTATTCAATCCATTCCACCGCTGCTGATGCTGCTGCTGATTCTTCAGGTAACAAGTGATTCGTCTTGGTAGTGGTTTACATGAAAGATGAAGATCACCACCATCAACGAACAGCTACATTATGCATTATAAAGTGAAGTGCGCCTTATTATTATTATTACTTCCATTCTCGCAAGAAAGGCAACAAGAAAGAAGAGATCGGTAAGTAACCTAAAAACTGAAAGGCGAGAGGGTGGTTTGCTGCTGCTGCTGGTCTGGTAAAAAAAGTGTACATTTTTTCTGCTTTTTCGTCTTCTCTGTTGAGTTGTTGTCACATTTTGTAGCATGCATGCGTTTGTAGCTGGGAACTGGGAACAAGTGCTGCTGATGTGATGTGATGGTGGTGGTGAAGAAACAGTAAAAAAATATATACAAGCAAGAAAACGCACAAAGCTCAGGGTATATGGTGATGGTGGTGGTGCTCTTTACTTGCAATAAGTTGACGCCGCACAGGGGTAAAGCTATAACCTGTGAGTGAGCCAAGGCAAGCTGCGAGTTGTTCAGCAAGTCAACAGCGTTGATCTCTTCAGTCTCAGTCCACGTTCAGCTTTGGTCGTGAGCGGAGGTCTATGTCTGTCGCGAGTCTGTTTTTATTATTGCAGCAGCTCAAGCTCAGCAGCAAAAGTTGTTTGTTAATCAAGTGCTGTGTGTGTGCTGTTCGTCTTCACAAAACAGTCAGTGCATTCAACAAGCACGAAAAAGGAAGAGGAAATCTCAACATTCTCAACTTGCTGTTTTGTTTGTAGTGGTGTTGTTTTGGTGTTGATGTACTTTAATACCATATATCACACAACACTTTAGTCGGGAAAGGCCTTCCTCTCTCCACCAAAGTGTTTTTCTGATTATTATTTAATGCAAGAATTATACTCACAATTTTTGGTAAAGTTTTTTGTTTTTTTTAAAATACAAAATAATATATATACAAGTGTATTATTTTTCCCCGGTCTGAGTTGAGTAGGAAATAAATTTTTAACTGGGATCCATCACCAGTCAAGGTGTTACTTTTTTTTAAAAAAAACTTTGGTTTGTTGCGGTAGTAAGCAGTGTCATGGTGGGGGAGAATGAATTTATAAAGAAGAAAAGATAATAGTTTGGGGGAAAAGAATTCGTGCAAACAGTTTACCTTCAGGATATCAAACTATTATTATTGTTATCATCAGCATAATCAAAATCGTCATTCTCCTCGTATCGATATTGTTTATCGATACATTTTCTTCCTTTTTTCATCTTTAGACAAGCAAAAAATATAATAATAATCGGCAAAAGCAACTTTCTCGCCTCGAGTTTGTTATGATACGCAAATTTTTGGAGTAATCTATAAAGTAATAGTAGACATATACACATGCATGCAAGCAAAATATTATTATCAGTTTGTTAATAGTTTGTTGGAGAGATTTTGTTGAAGAGAACAAAGAAGAAAAATAACTTGTTGTCTTTAAAATAAAAAAAGGGAAGAATCGTGCCGGTTTTATTGTGAGATTCAGTCAGTGGGTCGTTCATCATCAACCGCTTTCTGCTCGTCAACAACAGCATCAAAAATAAAATAAAATTTACATCAGAAAAACTGTCATCGCCTGAGAATACAAAGAATAAAGAAACGTGTTGTTATTATCACTTTTTAAAATTTTTTATTGTAGTGCTTCAATTGAGTGGCACAAAATTAATAATACATAGTAGTGGACGAGAAGAAAAAGAACAGAAGATTAAAAAAAATATGAGTGAAGCTTAAAACAGTTGCCATTTATTTATTTATCATCATCATCTGTAAAAAAGGCTACTTTATTTCAAGTGAGTATACTTACGCACACCACCACACATCTCATCTTATCATCGTCTACTACCCTTAAAATATTCACATTTTTTGAAGCCGTCAGCCTAATCAAGAAGACGCCGAGTATTTCGATGGTGGTAGTAGTGCTGCAGCAGTGCAAGTTATTATTATTGGGAGAAGAAGAGTGAATATTTTATCATTATTATTATTATTGACCATTGTGTTATCTTCTACTACCCGGTCAGCAGTGCAAGTTATTATTATTGGGAGAAGAAGAGTGAATATTTTATCATTATTATTATTATTGACCATTGTGTTATCTTTCCACTACTACCCGGTCCATCTTCGCCCCTCTTTCATTGTTCTCTAAAAAGAAGATAGACAGCAGTAGTAGGATTTTTCAGAGAAGGATTGAAGGCCCCAAATGTTATAAAAAATATGTATAAGCTTCCTTTTCAACATACATACATACGTAACAACAGCTCATCGTCGTCGTGATTGGACCTGAGGCTAATTAAACTCTCATTAATACGTGTCTCATTAACGTCTGTCCAAAAGGAACACAACAATAACGAATAAATAGGATATATCATCGTCCTCTTTTTTCACTACATCATCCACCACCACCACCTTCACAGAACTGATAAAAAACGTGCGTGTTCTTAAGACTGAAGAATAAAAAAAATACCAAGTTTTTAAAGACTTCCTAAAAGTGTTTGTCAGGAGAAGAAGAAGGAAGAGAAGAAGCAAAAAAAGAAGAAGAAGCTGCTTGCTGCAGAAAAAAAACAGTTAAAACAGTACACTGTTCTATGCATATTGTGTGTTTTAATGACCAAGTGACTTGAGTTCGTTCGTGCATAATAATTCAAAAGAGATGAAACTAATTAGTATCTACATGGTTTGATGAAAACAAATTCGATCAAAAGGCAATAAACAAGGTTCCGTCACAAGAGTATAAACAAAAAAAAACGCCGAATGTAAAGACGAAAACTTTTTTTATACTTATAAACTGTACTTCTATAGGCGTGCAAAAGCGACAAAACAAAAAAAAAACAATAATTTTTAAGTGAATTTGTTTACAAAACAGTGAAAAGTCAACAGTGCTCATCATCATCTTGTTGACTATAATCCTTCAATACTCGGGTATAAAAAAAAGCTTGATATTTAGTGGAAGCAGCAGTAATAGTGGTATAACTAGTAACAAAGTTTTGTTTGAACTTTTAGGGAAAAGGAAAACTTGTGTGTGTTTGTTTGTGAGTGTATGTGTGCTTTTATCAAGCCATCATTCCAACAACAACAGCAGCAGAATCCCAAGTTTTCGTCGTAAAAAAGAAATATTTCACTTTTCCCGCAGAATAGAAGAAAAGATCATCGTCATCATCATCAAAAGAACTCACTCAGCTCGCACTTCACTTGAAAAGACATAGATTTATTGTTTCAACAGAGTTTGGTTATTATTGTGATTATTGCACATAGACACACACACAGAAAGTGAGAAGGAGTGAGAGAGAGAAGAAGAAGAAGAGTCTCTTGATGAAAGTATAAAGTACGGAAAAGAGCTCAAGTGCGGAGTTGTTCTTCTTCTTCATGTGGTAATCCTACTTTTGTGACAAAAGAGCGGAAGGAAACTCAAGGAAAACCAAACCACCGCCACTACCACCACGCATCTCCCTCTTTTCTTCTTTTCTAGCAAAAGAAGGAGAAAGAGAGAAGGCGAGGAGAGAAGAAGTGTATTAAATAATAATAACAACAACAACGCTCAAAATTATCGTAGAGGTAGGTATAGAAAAAGATGTCGTATTTATTTTATTATATTATAGCAACTTGGTTCCGTCCAGGTCTAAATTGTAATTATAATTAATATTTAGAAGAAGAGGCAGGAGGTTGAACCAGAGAGAGAGAGAGAGAGAGAAACAATAATAGAATCATAATAATAGTAGTAGCGACAACAAAATACACAAGAAAACAATAACTCGTTCATTGGGTGCTCCGTTCTCCCCTGTAAAATATTTTATTATCTCTTTTCCTGATGTTGGTGCGTACAGTTTTGTGTGTGTATCGCACCCGCACTATTGTTGTTGCTTTTATTGTTGTTTTGCTTTCATCGTCGTAGCCGTCGTCGTCGTCATCATCATCATGGTTCCTCTTGGTTGGTGTTCCTTGTACAACTTCTTATATAATAATATTATAGAGGTAGTCACTTATTATTGCTTAGCTTACTACTTATTCATTTTCATTCCCAAGTAGATTCATTCATATTGCGTGGATACTGCCACTACTGCCTGCCGTAGTTGTTGTTTTTTTTCGTGGTGGTCGGTGAACCGGATCTGGCAGCAGGGCTTGTGCTGAGCAAAGGAAAAGCAGAAACGTTTTTTTTTTGTTTTTGGCTGGCTTGCTAGTAGAAAGTAAGAAAGAAAGAAAGAAGAAAGCTATACAGAATTACGTAGGTATGTATATAAGACCTTTTGCATCAGGAACAATAAGAAGCTCAGTATATCATCTCTTAATGCTCAGCTTTTCTCCCATTCGCATAATACGAGAAGACAAGCAAATCTCGAGCACTTGCACTTTCAGAGAAAAGGACAGAGAGGAGAAGCTGAGAAGACTTGTTCGAAATACAAACTGCTTTGTTGTTCTCTTGTTCTGTTGTTGCGTCTACTGCTCTAGTGTTGTTGTAGTTGTAGTTGAAAGGAAGGTGAACAAAGATAAAATAAGAAAAGTATGTGGACGACGTAAGGGAAACTTGTCTAGATATTTTTTTGTGATGTTTGTTGCAATGCTGAAATATTTATTTCAAAAGAGGAGAAGAAGGAGGTAGAGAAAGCATTAAACTTTCATGCAAATATATGCATCTGTAATCTGTCCTAAGCTGTTGTTTTGTATACTTTCTTGTAGATTTCTCTCGAGGAAAAACTCGGTAGCAAAGTACAACTATAACCACTTAGGTAACACTGCTGCTACTACTGCTGTCGCGCATACAAAAACACACACATACACACTTTCACGAGTTTATTGACCAACTCTTTAGTAGAGAGCTTTAGAGGAAACAGCTGGGCAGTTTGTTACTTTTATTTATTTTTTTGAAGAAAGTATATACAGATAGCAGCGTTTAAACATTCTAGGAGAAAAGCTTGTTACATAATTATTGCAGAAGCAAAGCAGCGGTGGTAGCATCACAACTAATAACTAACTAGTATACTTTTAGCTGAAGTTCAATTATACAATATTTTATTCCAGTCACCACTAAATACTTGGAGACAGAGAGAGAGAGAGAGGAGACAAGTAGCAAACTGAACAAGTGAAAGTACTTTTTGAACTTTTGTGCTTGCTTTGGTAATAATATTGTACACACAATAAACAGGCATGTCCCCAGGAGATTTTATATTTTCTTGTGTGTAGTGTGGAAACAGAAAGAGTAGAAGTGTAGTAGTAGTAGTAATTGTGGCATCTCAAGTTTTCCGGCTACCAAACAGCACAACAAAAGAATTGGACAAGTGATTAATAAGGTGCCAAACAGTAGGAGAAAACGTGTAAAATAGGCGCACACACACACCAAAAACAGCAGCAGAAAAACAACAACAGCAGCACGTCGACAAGGAAAAGTAGCCTAGAGTTGGATGAAGAATATAAAGTGAACTTTTACATGTTTCGTATGTCTCATATTAGAATGTGTAGTTTTGATGAACTCTACCACAGCATAAAGAAAGTGTATACGGTAGGGCCGGTAGGGCTATATAAATGTACATAAATTGTCATAATAAATGCAGAAAACTGTCCACGTACGGTAGGCGCAGCAGCAGCGGTAGTAATAAAAGAAAGTGCATCTATAACTTTTGTGGTCCAGTTTTTGTTCCACTTCTTCTTCCTTCTCTCTGGCCGCTCACAAAAAAAAGATATATAAACTGGGTAGCACTTTAAGATATGCTCTTCTCAATTTCGTTTTTCTCCTCCATAAGCAATTCACGTCTTTTGCCGGGGCCGTTTAACTTAAGAAAAGCTTCTTCTTCTTCTTATTCCAGTCTAGATATATATAATAGCAAAAGAAAGAGATAGAGAGAGAGAGAAAAAAAAACAATAATATGCTCATAGTAGTGCATATGTCATCCCCATGTCCGTATTATAGAGAGAGAGAGAGAGAGAGAGGGAGAAAGAGAGAAGGAAAAGACGGAGTGAATGAAACCAGAAACACTTAAATGGTAAAATTACCACAAAGATCACGTCTTTTCTAAATTATACATGTATAAAATACGGAGACGTCACTTAAAGAGGACTTTGCTCGCTCCTGGCAAGCATTATATATGAACTTTTGCAAAAGAAGAAGAAGAAAACGAGGGCAATATCAAATATTATTATTGCAGACACAAAAACGCAAAGGGAAAAGCAGACAAGACTATATATATGTCGTATGTACATATATTTATGTATGTATGTATATATACTTATGTCAGTGCGCTACTGACTTGGTGGTAAGAATAAACGAGAGAAAGAAAAGCTTAAAGTGCATGAAGTGAATTAAATTAGCTACTCTTACGGTTTCCTTCTTCACACTTACTTTACTCCTCGTTTTCCTCCTCGTTCCCAAGTTGTTATATAAATGTACTTTTACAATTTTCTCTGTCTCTCTCTCACTGTTTCAGTTTTGTGAATCATATTCGTATAATAATAATAATAATAATATAAGGTAATATATATGCTGCTACCTACCATGCTATTATTATACAGTTAGCTGGTTGGTTAAGTTGGATGCGGATGGTAGCAGGAGTAAGCAGCAGCATAGCATAGTAGGTTTATATATATGCATAGCTTAGTTAGGCTCCTTATTTGATTCTTCTTCTTTCTTTTTTCTTGTTGAAACCTTTGTAAAGAGCCAAAGAACCGAGGCGAAGACGAAGAAGAAGGGCAACACAGATAACTAATGTGATGATGGTGTAAGGACATGAAAATAATATCCTATCATATATATATACCCTCTAGTGTTGCATAATGTAGATAATGTGCTCTCTATATCCATCCATAATAGATTTTTACGAGAGGACCATGCTAGGCACAATAATATCATCGTCATCGCAAAAATATATACAGAAAACGATGAATGAACATATAGAAATTTTCTTGGTTTTATTCTTCTATCATCCCAGCAAAAAACTGTAATAATATCAATTGCAGCAGCAGTAGTAGTTGTAGTAGCGGCGTCGGCAACGGCAATAGTAAAATAGGCGACAGGACAGAAACTGTTGTAGCAAAGTGTAGAAGTAACCAAAGAAGGAAGACGTAACGATTTACGACCCCTTTTTTCTGGCCAGTGAATACTATTATTATTACTGCTAGATACTACGACTACTACCACCACCACTGGGCTGCTGCGTATGTGTGTGTGTGGCCAACTGAAAGAGACACCAGCAGAGCTGTCCCTACTTCGTTTAGCACTTTTCTTTGCAATTTTTATACGTTACGTATACATGCACAATAGCCACACTTTTCTTTTCCGTTGGTGGTTACTTTGGCGGTACTACCAGCGTGTAATACTAATAGTAGTAGTGGTGGTGTCCGATGTATGTGTACATCATCAAGAAAAAAAAAGAAAAAAAAATTGCTAGCTTCACTTGGATATTTTTTTTTCTTCATTTTTTCCATTGCTTTATATACACAGATACACATTTTTTCTCTTTCTCTCTCTCTCTGACTGTCTTTGTGCTTTTTTTTGCGTCAACCGACTACAATAATCAAGTCTGCTTACGCGACTCTAGAGAGAAATAAGGCATAAGTAGAAAAAGAAAAGCAAGGCAGCCACCTAGAAGAAAAACAAAAGTGTCAGCTGGAAAAGAATTAAATAAAATAAAACCGATAGTTAGTAGTAGTGAGCAGACATGAAGCAGAGTTTCTTCTTTTTTTAAAAAAAAGGCAAAAAACACTGAAAAAGGGCTACGTTCCTTTTTATATTTTTATACATTTTTTTGTATTGCTGATCTGAGACCTACCTGAGCTTTTGCTAGTTTATATATATATATATTTATATATTTACTTTCTTCTTGTGTGTGTGTTCCATTAATACTGACATGTCACTGAATGAACTAATGAGCATTTGTTGCCACTGTTTAAACTTTACCTTAACCAATTGATTGAGTTTCTTTTCTTGGAAAAAGTAGGAAAAAAGCAGAAAAAAAGTTATACTGACATGTCACTGAATGAACTAATGAGCATTTGTTGCCACTGTTTAAACTTTACCTTAACCAATTGATTGAGTTTCTTTTCTTGGAAAAAGTAGGAAAAAAAGCAAGAAAAAAGTTACTTTTTTCCTTCTTTCTTTCATGGGCTACTACATTTTCACAAGGGTTCACCAAAAAAAAGAAGAAGGTTTGATGCGTAACAAGAAAAAAAAATCTATAGTAAGAGTACAATTGAATTTGATGAATTATTATTGTTCCAGTTTGAAGTAAAGTAGTAGTAGCTCATTCTCCCCCTCCACCAACTTTATATACATACTTTGCAAGCCAACTTGTTAGAGTGGAGGAGGTAGCAGCAGTAGTAGCAGATCTGCTACTAGTAAAGTAGGATGAGAAAAAAAAGTCTAGAATTTTTTTGTGTGTGTGTGTGCGTGCTTTGTGCAAGCAAAGGACAATCTTGTTCGCTCTCCCAGTAAAAGAAAAGGCTAGAAAGAAACCGCTCAAGCAAACTGTTTTAACTTTGACCAATAATTTCTTGTAACACTGGCATTGCCCAGGAAGGAGAAGGAGGAACAAAAAAAAACATTGTAGTAGTAGGAAAGAGAAAAGACATGGACAATGTTGGTATATATTTTTGTACGTATATAAATAGGTAGGTAGCTGTGTGTTTGTGACCAAAGAGATTGTACACATATAACCAGTTAGCATTTCCAGAGACACAGAGAAAGAGCAGTTTGTGTACATTCCTTGTACGGAAATCAAATTTATGGACTTTCTCTAGCCAAGCAAAACTAGACAAGCATTTTGCTAGTAAATAAGAAAAAAAAACTTCGCATTCCATAGAAGACATGTATTTTGTTACTAGCATACCGCACACCCACACCATACAATGTTTTATAAATTGACAGGCGAAGAAAATATATACCTACATGGTGAAGGAGCAGAGCAGCAGTAGCACATTGAGCAAACGATCATCATATACCACTCATACTAAGTTTAGCTTTAGCTCAGTCACTGAAACGAGAGAGAGAGAGAAAAAAAAGTGGAGAAAAGAAGAGAGCTCAAGAACAACTTAACCCTCATCATCGTACCATTTTCATTTTCGTATCGTCCTCATCACCATCATCATCATCGTCATGATCGTCTACATGGCCGCAAAAAAAATGCTAGTCTAGAAAAAAAGAGCAAGCATACAAGTTATAGAGCATAGAGCCTTGTACATACATGCATACTACAGGAAACAACACGTTCAAGAAAAAGCTACCGGTGGCGGTGGATTGTTGTTATTTTTTTCCCCGCTTTCACTTCATACAACAGCAATCCACTAACTTTTTTTTCTGCTATTTTATATATTACCTATACAATTACTATATAGCCCTTGTTGTTGTTGTTGGGTATTGTATTTTGTATACCTATAAGTTAAGCTGCTACTACTACTGCTAAAAAACAAGATAAGAAGGGAAAAAAGGTAGCAAGCAAAAGAAAAAAAACTTGTGTATCCAAACTGCAGCAATACTTCACAAAACAAGGGAACAGCAGGCAAGCTGTCAAGCGGTGGAACGGAGCAGAAAGCAGCAAAGAAATAACATGTATTTTAACGTGGGTATACGTATATATACATGTATATAGAGCATTTGTACTAAACTGACTGAAAGAAGCTTTCACTTTTCATACGAAAAGTTGGTCAAACGTAACAAGCAAAAGGGAGATGCAAGCAGTAGTAGTAGTAGGCAAGGCTGGTTTGTTGTTACCTTTCCTACCTTTTTTTTTCTCCTTTTACCTTTCCTTATAAAAACCGAGAAAAGTATATTATCATTTCACAGAAACGCACATAAACACACACAAAACAGACAAACACGTTAAGTTAGAAGAACACTCCACAGCAAATGATGATGATGATGATGATGGTGGTGGCGGTGGCAGCACACGGGGTAAAATGGTACACCAAAATCCACCAAAAAAATTTTTTTAGTAGGCAGACACATTCACACAAAGAAAGTAAAAAAAAGTTTTTCATTTGTATAAGTAGGCAGACAGATGCACTGCTACTGCTATATATAGAGTGGGAGGGAAAAGCAGAATAGTTTTCACCATCAGCACATTTGATACACATCTCTCATAATAAAGTATGTATATCTTGTGCTGTTGTTGTTGTTGTTGTTTGCTATATAAACCTCCTTCCTTGAACAAACACACAAGCAATTCATTCTGCTCTGTTGTTAAACTCTCTGTTATTAAATGACGTAAATACAGGGAAAAGAGTATGAAAAGCAGTTTGAAAGCGGAAAAAGGCGAGGTTATAGATTATAATCTTCATTCTGTAGGGTAGTATTATTGGCACTTGTGTGTGTGTGTGGAAGGGATATACAATTCTCGGGTGTATTTTTTTTGTGCCTGTAAAATGGCAATATAAAGTGGCTTAGTAAACAATATTATGGTTGTGTGGAGCAGGGCAGAGCAGTAGTGATGTGATGGTGGTGGTGGTGGTGGTAATGTATAGGATGTGGATAGGATTTGACAAGCCGTTTTACAAACTATTTGCCAAACTTTAACAATTAACCTGATCAAGGAAAAGGAACAGCAGCAGTAGAGTAGGAGCAGGAGTGTGCGAGCGAGCGAAGCAGAAACGATCGTCTGCTGGCAAAGCAAGCTTTCACTATATATTTAGCAGGAGCATAATGGTTTATTTTCTTTGTGTGAGAAAGTAGGCATTGTTTGGATATGCTCTGGTTTCTGGTAATAAGCAGGAAAAAAAAACTTTGTTGGAAAGGTAGAAGAAGAGAACAAGAGGAGGAGGAGGAGGAGAAGGAAGTAGAGAAGAAGAAGTAATGCCTGCAACTGTTAGCTGACAGTGGCGTTTTGGTAAAATAAAAAAAGTAAAAGCTACTTTTAGCATTTAAAACGCGCCGTAAATGTTACATTATACATATTGTAGTTGTTTAGATACACCTTAGATTTTGGTGGTGCATACGGAAAAAAATGCTTTTTGTTAGGATATTATATATGCATATAAATATGTACATATTTTTTAGCTGTTCTGCTGCTGCTGCCCCTGTTAGCAGCAGCAGCAAAGTTACGAGAGTAGAACCGGGACAAGAGACAAATGAAACCGAGGGATTTGTTTCGGAGCTTTGTTCATCCATTACTTACTTACGCTAAGTAGCATTAACAACACTGATATTACTAAACTAGATTTTCGCTACACCAATCTAAGTACATTACAATGTGTATGCACAGCAGCAGTAGCAGTATATGTATTTGTCAGTTTTCTTCTGTCCCTATCTACATACGAGGAGAGAAAGAGAGAGAGAGAGAGAAAGTGGGAGAAGAGAAACATTCTGTCTTTATGCCTAATAATATGTATCATCCACTCAAACATGCATAAAGTTCAGTGACAAGTCAAACAGTCTCTCTTTCACTTTTCTGTCTATCGTCGTTCAACTGCTGACTGTATGTAGATGGCAGGCAGAGGCGGGGGGAGAGGGAACAAGAGAAAAAAAGAACATCCATTCACTTAATAATAATAATAATAATAATATATGCCTAAATATACATACCAGTAGTAATAGTAGTATAGCTTTGTATAGTTCACTGTGCACGACATGACTGATGCTAAAAGAGCGTGTGAAAGTGAATAGTAACTTTTCAGTAGAGTGAAACGCTAGAGTGGCTCCAATGCATACTATTAGAAAGACGAGAGCGAGAGTCTCTCTCCATTTCTCTCTCTCTCTCTTTCTCTCTCTCTGTAGACTAGACTAGAGTGTTGAATCTCAATTTTGCACAAAGTTTATATACCCCGATATATGCGATCGTAATTCCGTATAAGTGGCACAAACACTCACACATATCCCTCTTTGCAATAGATTATTTTACTCTGACAGATCAAAAACAAAGCGTCGCCGTTCATCGTCGTCGTCGTCGTCGCAAGCGAGAACAAAGAAATCTGAACGTTTTCCGTTTCTCTCTCTCTCTCTCTACTTTTTTCCTTGTTTTCTCACAGTGTGTGTGTCTATGTGTAGGTATAATATGTTGGTAACTTCATTAATGTCGATCTGTTTGAAACAGAAGAAAATTTATCATCATAGCAAATATAACAAGTTATAATGGAGTTAGGCATTCAAGTGAATCACGTCAGAGGAGTCAGCCAAGTGTGACAAAACAGACGCTGGATAAGCCACTCTCACGAACTCAAAGTAGAGTAAAATAATAATAATAAAATAGTAAAGTGAAGAGAAAAGTATTAAAATGTTATTCTGGGTTTGTCTCTGTGTATTTATAAAATGAGTAGATCATAGAAAGGAGAGAAGAGCAAGCAACTGTATTATTTCGACTTGTTCAACTGGAAATAAGTGGAACGGTAAATCAAGTATAAATA
>JAHZMT010000650.1:0-11101 GCA_027743785.1 Sinhomidia bicolor | reverse complement strand
GACAGGCATTTCCGATGTAAATCTGTACAGCAACTATATGACAGCAGCACCAGCAACAATCTATATTATGGATTTTTCACAGAAACAATGCGTGCAATTAGTCAACTAGTCAGCAAGTCAACAGCGTCCCAAGCCCAAGCCCAATTTGATAAATATCAGTTGTTTGTAATTATGCACGGTGACATCAGGGAAAAAGAGCGAAAAGTATTTTCGGTGACAAATGATGAAGAAAACGATTAGATTAAATCATTTTTTTAAATACAGAAGACTGTAAAACGCACATTGAATTGGAACCGCTTTTTAAAATACATGATTACATTTACATACAAAAGTCCACTAAAAATCAGCAGCATTTTTATACCCACTGCACGTACCAAAAATAATACCACCAACAAATTAATGCCATATTTATCTTTTTATATTTTTGTATTATTTATCTCTTTTTATCTTTACATACACATACGCCACATACGCAATACCAAAAAGTGTTATGACATTAAGTCGTAGTTTAAGTACATTTTACCATAAAGCATTATTCTACATTCAGCATGTGGTGTGCTAAACTTGAATTTAAAAAACCGGGAGCTGTCGCGCAAGTGTTATTCACAAAGTGTGAGTTTTGGTTTCGGCCCTTCCACAGCAACATAATGTATTGATGTCCGAGATAGGTATAGCATAATTTATATCATGGTTATGGTAATTAACTAAATAGACGGCGGACTTAAAACGGACAGTGATAGTGGAAAACGGTTTTAACAAAGGCAAAAACTTACCCACCTATCCATCTGTCCAAGTGTACAGCATTTTAATAGCTTTAATGAACATGGCAATGTCACATTTAATCGGTTTCAATGTTCTCTGAACAAGAACAATCTAGAAATTGTATGGCCATTAAAAAAATATTGTGATGACAAGTAAGCAAAAGGTGAGAGAACACTATTATTTAACAGTGTAAATTAATACAATTATTTATTAAACCTACCTAGAGGTCATCGGGTTGACAGGATCTACGGAATATTTTATTTGAAATTTTGCAATAAAATGAACACCAACGCTAAAAGAAAAAAATTAAAATGTCAGATCAATGGCCTTTCACATTATTGTAGATGTACAACTGGGCAAAAACCTGTTAGTTGATGTCCGTGGAACACAGGAAAGAACTTTCAAATGTGAGCGTTATGCATGAGTAAATTAAATTAAAATAATTCAACTTGTGCCGATCAAGTGAATTTATTTCAAATTTCGAAATTTTTCGCTGCTTCTCAAATAACGTTTCCTTTTGATGGCGATAACCTATAAAACAGAAACGTTCTGCTGTGTATTTTGCAATCCTGAAAAACATTGTTTTTCAATTTCCCAATCTTGGACAAGTTTATGGGGTACTTTCTCTTTTATTCTGCTTGACGTATGTAAATAGCATAAGCATAGCCTACATTAAGTAATACCCTCAGTGCCTTTCTCAATGTAAAAAATAAATCGTTGTTACTCACGTGGCAGGCCATAATCTAGACAACTTGTGTATTTGTCACAGTTCTTATCTGTTACAAGTACAACTTTGAATTTTGCATAATTTAAAAAAAATCTTTTTGACAGTGCCTACATGTCAGAAGGTCCTATATATCCCGCACAATGACCTTTTATTTTTATTAGGTTGACATCGAGTTTGAAAATCTTTTTGGCAAAAGCTATTTCATCATAAAGTTTAAAATAAAAACATTAACTTATAGAATGAAATCCCGCTAATGGGTTAAATCAGCTTGAGACAGGATAAAAACTAGATCCAATCATTTTTCATTCGCATTTCAAAAAAGAACGCATGTTTTTTTGGTTGGTATTTTTCTCAGATTGTAAATCCTTTTATTTTGATGCATGCACATAAGTACATCAGATCCAATTTACTCATTTTTACTTACATGTAAATAAATAAGCCCAGAATCCGTTTTTCTAACCCATTCTTGCTTTGTATTTTTCAGACGATCCAGTAATACCGACGACGACGACGATGGACGGCGTATCTTCTTACATTTGGTTTCGCCTGATTGAGTTTCTTAAACATTCAGTTTTGCCAACAAAATGAAGCCGTCATGAAAGACATGACTCTCATTTCGATCCCAAGCATATAACCACAGTCGATATGTGGCCTTTACTAAAAATTTGGACAAAGAGACTCACAAGAAGACATTCACATTGGAACGGAAGGGGTATGTACATTCTTTCGTGTACACAACTTATTTATAATAAAAGGCGACCCAAGAAATCAAGAAAATATGTCCTTTTAAAAAACGGTTTATGTGTTTTTTAAACTACTTTGAAACATTTTTTTCTAGTTTCTATTATTAAAAATGCGGTAATATTTTTTGTCGGCAACTTAAGGGCCAGCAATGATGATGATGATGATGTTGATGATAATGATGAATAAAAAGCTACAAACCATTCCGTTTTGAAGCTTTTTTAAAAAGCTTATGTTCATTTTCTCCCATTTTTTGAAAAGGGTTCGGCTTGGTTGATCTTGTCTTTTCCGGGTGACTTGAAAAAATCACAGAAAGGATTTGAAGACCGCAATAAAATTGGGTAAAGAGTAAAAAAATGACGTTTATTTAATGATTTTACTCTATATTTGATCAAGACCTTTTTAAAAATAGAAACGCTACGTATATTACCGCATTTTTTTCTTATCTATTCACCAGACCAGGAAAATCAGGTATACATTACATGAAAACAAAATCAAATTTTATGTGTACACATTATTCAAGAAAAAAAACTGTTGGACAAGATAATAATGTTTGAGTTAGGGATACCGAGAAAATCACCAGCCAACTGACGTTACGTATGAACATAAGCCAATGGCTATATTATCATCTGCAACAGCAGTCAGTCAGCACCCATTTATAACTTTTTCCGTAAAAAATGTACAATGTACATCAATATTTTTTTTTACAAAAGATGTGTTGAGTTGGTGCATCACTAAAATATATGGTGCAACTTCTCTCTGATAAAAATGCCGAAGTATCTGTAAAGAACGGTATAAGCACGTTTATCTTCTGTCATGGTTCACCTATAAACTATAAAAGAGATCAGAAGAAAAAAATAAGGTAACAAGGTTGTCCATCAATTTTCAATTCATATTTTTAGGGGGAAAATAACTTAAATAATGTTATTGCGTCATATATTATTTATAAATCGGCTGGAGAAAGAATAAAAAAAATTCTCTCAAGCGAACTAAAACATACCTACTATTTGCACCTGAGAAAAAAAGTGCCCTTCAAAATCAAACAAACATACTCGCCGGTACCGTTACACACACACAAACACATGTTATGTGTGTTACGTAAAAAGGAAAAATTAAAGTACGGACAATGTATGAACCAGTTTTATTTACAAAACCTTGAAATCTTATTCTTTAAATGTATGCTAAGGTGTGGTTTCCCTTGCTTGGGAATAATATTTGCTGAGAGTGCAATCTATTTGGAGTGATAATATATTTTTACTCTCTTTTTCTTCCCAGATAACAAAAAATTAACAAAAAATATGTAAGCGAGTACTGAGTACGGTCAGTTCTGGTTTGCATTTGTAATAATTCTCACCATCAACAGGATTTTGAAGAGCAGAGAGGAAAACAAGTTTTTTACAGCTTTCCCTTTCCTCCTCTTTTCGACCTTGTTTGTTTGTAGTGTCAAAACCACAAACTAACAAAAAAATAATTTTACCGTTTTCTTTTTTTAGTGAATCGCGGCCGCTAAAAAGGAAAGAGAGTGGAGAGTGAGTGAGAGAGAGAGAGAGAGAGAGAGTAAAAAAGAAGGTGGATAAAATGCCGCTCCAGGAAATGTGCTTCTTGATATAAAGGGACATTTAAAATGAGACGAGACCAGAGTGAGTTGTATAATACCTACCTGGTTTGCTTATTAAATACACATGGGTGATTTACAGTTATTTCTCCGGTCTCGTCTCGTGTGATCTATCATTATTACGGGATATTTTTTAAACAAACGAGCCCAATAAAAAATAAATTGAATGAGAGCATGTATGAGAGATAAAAAAAGAGTGGTAATGGAAAGGAGCAGACGCCTTATAGTCCAGTTATCTGGAAGAATAGTTTTACTATGTTTTCAAAACAGGTTTGCGTAGGTACACACGGTATCAAATTTAGATTGAGGCTACTTCCACCCTCTCGGTTGAGTCGTAATTGATTCTGTTAAGTGTAAATGTAAATGTGTACATATGTTCATACCGACCTGTGAAGCTTTCTTCATTGGTGTCATTATTACTACAAGTTGTTATCATTTACAAACATTATGTCTTGGTGCCATAAAGATTACTTACCTATCATTACCTTCTCAATTATTTGTCACTTATATATATTTTTCATTTAACACGTTGGATAACTGTTGTCAGACAAAAATATGATGATATGAAGGCGTATTGTATTGTAAGGAGATATGTATAAATGGTTTTTTATCATTAATACAACACATGCTTCAGTGAAACATAAATTAAAGTTTTATATCAATAAAATGATATTGAGCAAAACAGACAGTTATATTTGCAGACACACATCTAAAACATTTTTTTATTTTAAAAAAAATTACATAGCCGATATTAACTAGGTACGTGTTACTTAGAGCAAACAATAAACACAAACCAGGTGGCAGTTTTGATCATTCAATGTCAAATAAAAATGGAAGTGGAAAACAGTGACGCTTCAATAATAATCCGTTTCGTAGGCATAAATCATATCACCAAAATATTAATAATATACACCTTGAGGACTCAAACAAACAAATGCCTGAAATGCCTAAAATAGTGCATTCAACGAATCACGATTATAAATAGTTCATCAAAGAGTGCATTTGACCACGAAAATGTACTAGTGATTTCTTTACAATAAAAATTAACATTAAAAGCGAGAAGCAAATATGACAATGGTTTTTCTAAGTATTTAAATATTTATGTAAAATTATATGACTTTGTTTTATTGTATTTTTGGTAATTTTTTGCTTCCAAACTATAATCGAACTGGAGTAGCATCTATTTTTTCCCTCGTCTAACAGTAAAATTTTAATAAGCATAGGTGGTCAATCGTATTTGATGCGTGGTCGGACAAAATCTCGAAAAAATAATCTCAAAAATTTACATCTCGAAAATATTTGTACCGAATTCACATATGTATATCGAATTCAAATTATGACCGAAAACAAAATACCGAATTTAAATATCTCAAACATATTTAACAAAGATCAAAGGTTGCAGAACTTTTATTTTACTGAGAACTGTCATTGCAGGTCCATGCTACTTAACTTTTCAGAAACCATACAGACGCTTATCAACATGCAATCAGCGTCAGATTTAAGCTCTCATTATGATATTTGCATTATACATATTATTTAAGGTAAACAATTAGTTATTTGTAACGGTTACTCACATCAACTGCGCAAAACAGTGCAGTCAACTGCACGTTTGTACCTGTAATTGACAGAAAAAGGCTGCTTTGCAGGAATGATATATAGTTTAGACTCAGATAAGTGCACGTATTTAAAGTATATACCCACATATACATTCTCACACTTGTCAGTATAAGTCAACAAGTTATTACATTTAAACCAGTTATCTAAAAAATTACTCATTACAAGACTCGAATGTGAATGGGAACTATTGAAAACTTGACAGAAATATGCACTTGTATGCTTGACTATGGTTTGAAAATAATACATAATCTAAAAATAAATACACGATTTTCTGTAACTTTAAAATTCGGTATTTTGTCCTCCTGAGTTCGTGATTTCGGCTTTCGGTCATCAGTTTTCGGTCAAAAGGTAATTCGAGATTTATTTTTCGAGATTTTGCCCTGCGACCTATTTGATGATAACTAGGTTGCGTGAGACATAGTGCCTAAATGTCTCCATAAATAAAATACCTAATTAAAAAAGATTTGCCAACAAATGGTCAACAAGCTACAAGTGCTCATTTTTCACGCTTTTATTATACTGCTTTTCCGTCTCATTTGCTGACAAGATAACATAGGCAAAGATATGATCACCACAAACACCAAGACCAATAACGCAGTATTAAAACTTTGTATGAACATTCCAAACAGTACAAAATTGGGCAGCTGAACGAACATTAGTTTTTAATACAGCTTATCTTAATAAAAATACACAAAAGCTATTTTTCTTCACAATTGAACATCTGTGTTGAACTCTGTGATACAAATTGATACAAACTGATTTGAAAATTAATTCTCGAATTGGATTGGTTATTTACGTCAATGTTTTTGCTACTTTAATAGGATTTTTAAAAACTCTGTACCTGCATTTAGGTAATACCTGTCTATCCCTGACGTAACTCAGGGATAGACAGATATCGTAACGTAATGGGTGACGTGACTGTGACAATAAAGGTAGGTGATGACTAGTTGAAGTATAAATTAGAATAGGCAAACTTATTTTAGAACTTCTTTAAATATAAAGAACAGCAGAACATTTTTATTTTTTAATCAATGAATTTCCTGTTCATATACTTTTGTCTTCCTTTTCCCTGCCCCTGTTTAATTTAAGAACGGAACTGAGCATGTAGATGCAATGAGTGATGACAGGTAGTTGAAGTAAGAGACGGAAAAAAGCACCGCTTGAGGAGCTTAATCTGCTGGGTACGGTATCTATATACCGTATTCCTTCCCAAATTACATACATACATACAACTAGTTGAAGTATAAATTAGAATAGGCAAACTTATTTTAGAACTTCTTTAAATATGAAAAGAACAGCAGAACATTTTTATTTTTTAATCAATAAATTTCCTGTTCATATACTTTTGCCTTCCTTTTCCCCTGCCCCTGTTTAATTTAAGAACGGAACTGAGCATGTAGATGCAATGAGTGATGACAGGATTGTGTCAAACTTTTTTTCTCCGGAAACTTGATTTCATGCTTGCAAATCCCTCAGTTTATTCTGTATACTTACAGTTTAATGTATTGACATGAACTGCATTTCTATAATATAATGAAGAACAGATACACAAAATAAATTAGTATATTTATATTTACTTGAAAATCTATAAAAAATGTTTAATTACAAAATGCACCATTTCATGATTCTGCAGTTAAACTTGTTTCAACTTAATTAACAACATGTATAAACCTGCTAAATGACTAGGCAGGCACATTTCATTACTCATTAGCTCCATTTTAAGCATGCTTTTGATGGCAACGTATTTTTTAAAAGGCAAACAACAATGCTATCTTACTAAACAAGCGTAAAGCTTATTACAACTCCCATAATCCCCATCTTTAGCCATAATGCACCAGCATATGTAACAACGCGGCATTTTGAACAATCGAGTGGTCCCATTAACCGTTACCCATTATTCCCCATTTATCTTATTGTGTTACAATGACGGCATGCTTGCATCCGCCTGCAATTCAATGCACGGTGCATCACTTTCATCAGACATATATCAAGCAAGAGAGAGAGAGAGAGATATTATATGATGATGATGCTCGACTGGACGCAGTAGGTACACAACTCATACATCAACCAGCAGCACACACAAAAAACGGCTGCAGCAGCACAGCATTTAAAAAGACTTGCAACGTAATCGCTATGATTGATAGGAAATAGGGAGGCTTCTTCAGCCCATGGCTAATTTGACTGACCAGGTGAAACCATTGATGATCACTGATAAAAACTACAATAATTGCATCCGTATGAAGGTAATACACGCACTAATATAGTGTATCATCATCAAGAAACCAGGCACCATTTAGTGGTGGTAATGCACTTATATATTTAGCAAAATAATTTACCCTACTTCTTCCTTCACATTGTCCATCAGCACAATAATACATAAGAAACATGTATAACATTTTTACACAAAACATTTTACGTAATAAGCTTAAGAAACGTTGCTCCCTTTTCACCTTGTGCTTCCATTAATTTCTTTTAGTTATTTTTATTATGAACCTGTAAAACTGCGCGTAAAAGTGCATCAGGCAGCCGTTTTGTACAGACACAGATAAAGTAGTGTGGCAGGCATGGTGAATGGCCAGTAGCAAATGAAATCAACGTAAACAAAAGGATCAAGTTTTATGGATTGGAATGGAAAAGTGGTTGTGTGTGTGTCTCTCTCTCTGTGTGCATGTAACTTTTAACAGGCATTCCGCACTTGGCATTGCAGACAGAGAGATGAGGGATAAAATAAATGGGATTCTAAAATGAGTTTATGTAATCTTTTTAAACAGAACATAAATATGAGATATATAAGTAATAGCATTTATTATTTTAACAAAATAAACTTTCCAAGTCCGACATATCATCTTTATCTGGCCTATAACTAACCAGCAAGTAATTCTTTGGTGTAATTCACTTAAAACAAACGACAAAGCTTTATTGCAAGCGAATTTGGAGCGAAATAATCGGATATTATTTTTTTGTTTTCATTTTTGTAGGTGTATTTTAAAGTATTTTATTTCTTGTTAAAGATTACTCCTATATAAGAGCAACTTTGCAGCTGCTGGGCTGAAGAAGTGATCATTTGTTTGTAATCTGTACGAAGAAGCACTTTGCATGCCTGTTGTTATTTTACACACATACGTAATCTATTGATATGTTTAAGCGGTCAACCTGGCACCAGGAACAATATTGCATATTATCAAAGACATTCTTAAAAGGCACCTTCTCTACTAATCCATCAGCAACTTGTTTACAATAATAAGAAGAACCAATGTCCTTTTCGTAACAAAGTAGGATTGTAATAATTTGAGAGTTGCTTTGAATTTGAAAATAGCATTACATCACAAAAATATTATTCAACAATGAAATGCACGCGTTGTAAATTTACTGGTACTGTTTACTTGGTAAGTTTTAACAAAATAAGCATTCACTCATCATCATTATATAAAAAAGAACGAAAGTGCACGCACGTTTTCTATTTCTAAAAACATTATTCCGTTTTGTTATCTTTAACATAGGTACGCTTTTTTTAACTATCCATTCTTCACTCCATTTATGCAACTTTTCAATTTCTCTTTTCTGCCATGCACACAGTACTCTTCTGCCAAAAGAAAATTCTACTAACTCATCTTGGCTCAATAAATTAAAAAAATAAATGTACATTGTATGTTTTTATCTATCCATCCCTCTTGTCGCTCTCTCTCTCTCTCTCTCTGGCAGGCAGGCTGAAGCTGACACATAATCACTCGATAATATCATCTTCCTTCGTCATCGTGGGTGCGTGCGTGCTTTGTAGGCTGTTGTTGAGGACAGGTGATAGTAATCCCAGGAGAGCGATCATTGTTGATGTTGGTGGTGGTGGTGGCTTAACGATGAGATGATGATGATTGTAAGTGCAGTTGCAGTATATACTATGCTGTCCGTTCTTACTCAATACTTTGTGCAATCTACTTTGTAATAGTTGTATTTGTGTTACTAGAGGCAGTAGAACAACAATCGATCAAGAGGACGGTGGTCTACCTTTTCATTTTAATTATAAGAGAAGAAGATCACGACTTTTCCATTTTTGTGACACACTTTTGTGGTCAAAACTTTAAGGACGGAGACGGAACACAAATGCATTTACTAGACGATAATATTAGTTTAGATTTTAAAAAGTCAAGTAGCATGACAATTTTCTTTTACTTGTATATATAAATATTAGACTTAGTCTCCAATTCTCCATCGATTGAGATAAGTATTTTTCAGATTGAGAAAAATCTAATATTGTGCTTTTAGTTTTTTGATAACGAAATTATTGACAAATGGAACAAATTTCAGTGCCGGTAAAATGTAAGATTAATAATCAAATTTTCAGTAAGGCGTCAGCAAACGGATAGGTAAATAAATTTTGGAGCATGTATTATCATGAAATATAAATGAATGTCCATATACTATGACGCGTGGTGTCAGTTCACACTTGTCCATATTTATATTCGACCTGCACGATATCTCGCGATATGATAACGACTACGGCTGCACGGTTTTTAAAGCGACAGGCGGAACGAAAAAAGTTCATGGTGTCCTGTAGGTTATATCATCATACTATCAGGGTTCAACATACATACATGCTGCCATGAACTTGAGTGCATTGAAGCACAAACTTACATGCAACAGAAGAGAATGGAGAGTTGAATCTGGAAAATGTACATACAATATATTTATTTATTTATATTTATGCAAGTAAACAAGTTATAATTTATAATCACGACAGGACTACAAGAGAAAAGTACACAGAGCGACGGACAGTAAAATGATTCATGCATATTTTCCAGACGTCTGAGTAGATTTGAAATGAATTCCAAATTAGAAATGGACGACAGGTCATGACAAATCTTTACAAGATGAAAAATTGATTCATGGCAGCAAGAAACTTACATTTTTTGTATTCAAAATATTCACACAGCGTTATTCAACAGACAGCCTTGGAAAGTGCTCCAGAGGAATACGTAAAGAAATATATTTTCTCTGAAAATAGTCCTTTATCCAGCATGTAAGTTTACTCGATCGTATGTTAATGCTCACGACAGTAGATACATACTGCACCTCAAACGATATGTAATAATCACTTATGCTCAATTTCACATAAATTCACTTTTCTGAACAAGGAAAGGGGTAAATTGTTTGGAAAAATGCATACTAAACTACTTATATACTTTATATTTAAGAAGCCAGCAGTATGGACCCATACAGGTATAATTGGATGAATACAAAAGAAAATGTACAAGGAGGAGGAGGCGGACGCGAGCTAACAAACAACAACTGAAGAGCACACAAGCATAAAAAAGGTGAGAAAGCATATGTTAACATTCACATAAAATCCATTTATAACGCCTTTTCCTTCACCAGTTAATAATATATATTTTACGGTAATAATATCAAACCTCTCTCTCTGAGAACAACAAGCCGACGGACAACGACGATGAGAGCTGGACGGAGGAGCTGGAAAACAATGAGATTTTTTTTTCTCTCTCTCTCTTTCTCTCTTGCTTCTTTAAATGTGAATTATGAAATTGAAGGTGTCGGTTTGTAATTTAGCTGTAATGATGCATGTTCATCGAATACTTTGTAATAATAAGAAGAGGAGCGAAAGGGTGAAGAAGAGAGAACGAGCCAAA
>JAHZMT010000649.1:0-11895 GCA_027743785.1 Sinhomidia bicolor | reverse complement strand
CAGAATTTGAATAGCTCTTGTGGTTTTCGAGAAATCGTGTTCACGGACGGACAGACGGACAGACGGGCGGACAGACAAAACGTCCACATAAAGTAGCTCAAGCTTTCGCTACTTAATAATTACGGCTGTGTTTGGATTTTAAGCATTTGGCCAGCTTTAGCCAAAAGTTAAATGAGTTTTTAAAATGGATCAAAGCATTTTTTAAGAAAATTCACATTTTCCCCCCAAAAAATCAATGGAAAAGTTGTTCAAACTATGCATGTAATAATTGTGCCTACTTTACATTACCTCATTTTGTTCATATGAACAGTACATTTATCATTAAAGTGATTTTTGTGTCAACCTAAAAAAATAACACATGAAAATTTTGTCAATGTCAGAACATAACAAGTGCAAAATTCATGTTTCGAGAAAACGCATTTTGTTAAAAACAATCAAATTTTAATTTTTTCGAAAATCCAAATATCCTTAATAAAACATAAATATAATTCATATTTAACACATATCGATATCTTGTATGTTGTAAAATTGTTAAATAGACGATTCCATTGATTTGGTTGCCCATTTCTTTATGTACCGTAAGTTTGTTGTATCAGTAACGTTTGCCTCCTTGTAGAGATTTAAATGTTGGTCAAACCAAAAAAGAGAAACTTTTCTGCTCTATCTTACAGTAATGCGTTCTCACTGAGCCCCAAAGGTCACTTGTTCGGTTTTGAGACCGACAAGACTTTCATGTGTTATTTTTTTATGTAGTGTCACTGTCGATATGTATGTGATTTATTTCAGTGTTAATTGGTTCAGTCAATGTAGTCTGATTTTACAACCAACAATAATAATAATCAGTAAATTTTAATTTACAGACAGTAAATTGCTTTTAGAATTTACTGTCTGTAATTTAGTAAATTATTCGTATTTAAGTAAACTTATATTTAGAAAGTTGCAAACCTTTTGGCATTTTCTATAAATCTTAGAAGTGTTGTTTTAACACATTTCTTCTACGCTGAAAAGCTTGCTTAGGTTTGTTCGATACACACAGTGTACCTTCAACACACCACGCCAGAAACACCGTCAAAAATTTATAACATCTGCAGCCACGTAAGTGCATCATAAGCAACTGCTTTATCTCCACTGCAAACGCAATCAAGCACACGCCAACTAGAATAACCCAAGTGTAGAAAACCACAACCAAGTTGGTGCTCAGCGACAACGGCTTTGGTTTGCCCCGTTGCTGCTTTCGAGCCAAGTAATATTCCCGAACCATTTTTGTAACATTCAGTGGTAAATTGTCAGGGTTACTCCGTGACCAAAACACAGTCAACCCTGAGCTCACGAGAGCGCGAACTCTTTGCATACAAATGTCTGCAGAAACAGATAGTCGTCTTATTATCAATTCTTCGTACAGATGGGTGTATGCTGCATCACCAATGTGCAAGTCCGTAGAATATTTGGACTCGCCTCTCACCATTGACAAATTATAAAATGTTTGTGCAATCACATCAATTGTGTTCACTAACACGTCGTCTTTGCATTTGCCCATCCGATTGGTCACAGTTTCTTGGGTAAAATCTGCATAATCTAGTGTAGTGTTTGGTCTTAGACGAAAAGCTTATATCAGTAAAGACAAGGAAAATGCTTGTAAAAAGTACAGCACTTCTGCCCGAACAGAATATGTTTTCATTGGTCGCAAGGACAAAATGAAACAACCAATCCAAACCTATTTTGTCCACACTTTAAGCAACAGTCAGCGCGAAACTTACTGTTCTGTTGTTTTGATAAATCATGTAAACAATGAGTGTGCTCACTCCACACTTCGCATTATTATTCAATTTCAACACTGAAAGTTTTAAAATTAATTTTCACACACTTTGGAATAATCTTTAATTTTAACAAGTCAACATGCTTACAAGTAGGTTTTGTATAGCTTGTTTAAACAACAAGGAAAACTTACCTGACACGCATGAATTGAACTCGCTATTGTTTAGTTTCCCAAAATCGGAGGAATTTAAAAAAAAGTGTGACCAAAATACTTAATTTAAGCAGTGAACACATCGTAACACGTGCAAAAGTGTGTCAAATACACTTTTCAAGTGATCAGTTTGGACGTGGAAAAACATTTTTAAAAAGAAATGCTGTCCCCGATCCCATTGCATTGACCATCAAAAGACTGAAGAATGAACGCTCCTCGTCAGTGAAGAGTCCTAACCATTTCCAAACGTTTAACTGTTCACAGGTTCAACCAGTTGGAATATTAGCGTGAGTAGTAGTAAAATCGCTTAAATATACATATAATATATATAATATTTACACGAACTGACAAATCAAATTTATTTGGTTAGGCTAAAACCAAGGGAGTCTTTGGAAAACGGGCCATCATGTCAACTCCTTCCCAGTAATTATCGCTTAAATATACATATAATATATATAATATTTACACGAACTGACAAATCAAATTTATTTGGTTAGGCTAAAACCAAGGGAGTCTTTGGAAAACGGGCCATCATGTCAACTCCTTCCAAGTAATCCAGTGACGAATAAACAGTGTTTATTATTACCAAACTCCACAGACAAGTACGAATTAAAGTGATTTTAAAATTTCTATCAAGTAATAACTTATGTAACAATATACGTTTTCAATTATATCTGTAGAAAGCAGTCCCCCAAGTTTATTTTGAAAAAACAAAACCAAACAATTATTGCTCGCAAACTAAAATGGGCCCGTGAGAAGTTACGTAGGAAAAAGGACCACATTGATGTTGGAAAAACTTTTGCCACTAACACCACATTTCTAAAGTTCATTCAGTCCCAGATTCAGCGTTATTCAAAGAAATTAACAAAATATGACTCGTTTGAGAAAACATTTGCACTAGCGCTCTACTACTCTTGTGAAAAAATTGGATACAGGTTTTTACACTCAAATTTTATTATCAAAACAGCTATTTATATTTTGTGATTGTGATCAGTATTATTTGTTGTTAGACAATTGCTCCAACTCGGAATGAAGCTTCCTTCGGTGTCATCTGTTATTAAGTGGGTACAGGATTTTCAGTTAGTACCGGGAATTAATGACAACCTGTTTGAATGTGTAAAACGAATGACGGATGACAAGCCCAACATTGACAAGGATTGTGTGCTGCTTTGGGATGAAATGAGCATTAAAGAGTTCATTGAGTATAACAAAAATATGGACTCATTGGAAGGAATAATTGACTTCGAGAACTACCGACATCTTGACGCTGCCAACGAAGCGCTCGTATTTATGATCCATGGCATCTATTCAAAGTGGAAGTTTCCGTTGTCTTTTTACTTTTCGCGAAATGCTACCACGTCTGAATTACTGGAAAAAATAATTTTACAGCACATTGAGAAACTACAAGATATTGGTTTAAAAGTAAGGGTAGGTATTTGTGACATGAGTTTCACAAACCAGGGTGTATATAGAAGTTGGGGTATAAATGCAGATTCTCCCAGTAAGTTAATTGGAGGCCAGGAGGTAATTTTTATTCACGATACCCCTCATTTAATGAAGCTAGTCAGAAATAATCTGGAGAAACGAGATTTTGTTTATGATAAATTAGTAAATGGGAATTTGCTCAAACAAAAAGCTTCTTGGTCCCATATTAAAAGCTTTTACAACCAGGACACTCAAATGGTTAGCAGAATGGCGCCGCGCTTAACTATGGCGCATATTAACTTAAAAGATTACAGTAAAATGAATGTAAGATTAGCAGTACAGGTACTAAGTTTTTCAGTATCCTGTGGAATATTAGCTATGTGTTCGCTGAAACTTTTATCTGACAGTGCTTTGTCCACAGCTGAATTTCTAAAATTGATAGATGAAATTTTTGATTTGTTAAATATAAGTAGACTTAGAGGGGACAAACCAATTCGCTGTGGTATCAATTTTTATAGCAATATTCATAAAATTGATGGTTATATAGATTTTGTAAAATCTATAACCGTGCCTTATCTTAAAAGGAGACCAGAGTTTTTAGATGGATTACTTTTAAATTTAAGTGGTGTCAAGAGGTTAGCTCAGAATTTAAAAAGTGAGGGATACAAAATATTACTAACGAGACATCTTCAACAAGACTGTCTAGAACATTTTTTCTCAAGCATGCGTGCAAAAGGAGGTTACTGTCGTAATCCAACTGCTCGACAATTCCGTTTAAACTTTAGAATTTTGTTTTTCACAACACTGATGGCATTTCCAAGCAATGGAAAGGTAAAGAATGTATTTGAGCGAAGAATGTCGAATTTTAATATTGCATTTCCATTTGAAAGGTGCAAATCTATTCTATGCAGCAAAGTTATAAATCATGAGCCTGGTGATGAAAATATTTCCATTCCTACATTTTACGCGATTAACAAGAAGAGAGGCTACAAAGGAAGCATACAACAAGAGGAGCTGGTAGCGCCTTATTTAGCAACAGCAAGCATTCGCGCAGTAGCGCTAGCGAAAAATTGTAAAACCTGTCAGAGTATGCTTAAAGTACGAACCGAAGTAGAATATGCTGATAATTGTGTAAATTATACACTTATTGACTTGAAACAAATAGAAAACTGCAACGGTCTTGTGTATCTAACTTCTGATGTCGCTATAATTTTTAACGAAATTAATTTAAATTTCTTAAAATTTGCGGTAGACACCCTGACAGCTTCGGGCCACAGTATTTGCGAAGGTATTTATCAAAAATGCATTTCAGAGCTTTCTGTTCGAGATTGGATAACCGGTGAATGTTGTAGTCATAGAATATGTATGGTAAAATATTTTATTCGAGCAAAAATATTTCGCATTTTGAAAGACAAAAATGATTCTTTTAGAAAGGTGAAATGTTGGGATCAAAGTAGACGTGAACTGAGAAATCAATGAGTTAAATATCACGTCAATATTGAATATCATTACTAGCTTAACTTGACGACGTATATAATAAAATAAATATTTTTTTTGCAATTAATGGGCTCGGTCTGACAAAAACATATGATCATATTTGTTTACTTTTCTCCCGCTTTTTTCTATGCCTGTTATTGGCTTTTCTAAAAACCAATCACACAGCAAAGTAAGAATTGTAAGTTTACAAAGACATTATTAGTCTTATATAAGCTTTTCGTCTATGTCAATTTTCAAGATAATAATAATAATAATTGTCAAATGCATAATGGCAATTTTTTTTGACGGGGGAGTAGTGAGTGGAGAATATATTTTTTGCTTGGTTAGTATATATACGATATTTCCAAAAGGAAATAATACACAGGAACATTAGGTTATTTCTATTCATTACGCTTAATTTTTTTCCGACATGCCTTTATGATTTACAAGAATGGCTTGTTAAACCCATTTTTGCGCTGGTATTATTATTATTACGTATTTATTTGACGAATAAAATTAAAAAGGGGACAATGTAATATGCTGCTGTGCACTGTGTGCTGCTGGAAACACGTACATACAACACAATCGGGGAGAGATAAATACTACTTAAATGGCAACTCGTTTAATCCATAACCACAAAAACCGCAAAGTAACTTTTTGGCAGTTGTATGTGTACTATTGAAATATTTTGTTTGTTGAACGAAAAAAAAAATTAAAGAGACTAAAAAAATTATTATGTAAACATACGCTTGAGTGACACAGCCAGTTAGCAGAGAGCAGCAAGCAGCCTTCATGGTGATTTTTTCCCCTTTTCTATTTACCTATCTATTATATTCACCACGTATTTATACGGATGACAAAAGCTGTTTGAAAAGTTATTCGCATAATAATAAGTATGTATCTAGTATATTATACTATATGTAAAAACTACTTTTGTACTATTTTCCCGGATTTGGATTCATTGTCTCTTATATATTGTGGCTTTGGCCTTAGAAGAGCGATGGTGGTTATGGTGGTGGCATAATAATGTGAAAAGTCAAACTTTTTTCCAATGAACAAGTAAATGAATGGTATTATTTGCATTACGTAGCAGAGTAAAATAAAAAAGAAGAGAAGAGCATTCCATCATTCACGATAAATAATGATCATTCCATGTATTTGTTGCACTACATCCTTCATATTATTAATATTATCATGGTCCACACACACACGCTTTTTTTACGCGCTATATTATAACTATTAAATGTATGTATATGACGATGATAAAGTAAATGAATATCTCTATATACACACTTTCTTGTTTGTAGATGATGATCATGATGATGATGATGATGACGGTGGTATATTTTCAGAAATGACATGACAAAATGCACTGTGGCAATCACCACTTCCGTTTTAATGGCTTCTACGACAAGAAGGGTGAACCTCAGAGAGTCAGAGTCAACCCTTGTGTTTGGCTTGTTCATTTGCTGAAAAAAAAGTTGTACATGTGTGCCTCCACTACTACACACACTTACTCAATAATATACAATAAAGCTAGCATAAAATATGCTGCTGCTGCTGCTCATCATCATCATCGTCAATACTTTTCCTCACATATTATTATGATTATTACCATTATCCATCCATCCAGGCAAGTCATATGAACCATCATCATCATCAACACATCCTATATCATAACTGACACAGACACAGCGTGAAAGAGAGAGAGAGAGAGGGCCTCAAGCAGAAAACATTTTACCCATTTATTACCTACCACCACCACCGCCACCACCACTCATACTTTACTACTAACTTGTGTGAGTCTCCTCTCTTCTACATATATTGCTCGCACAATCAGTGTCGATAAAATGTGTACACATACAAGAACAAGTACTGTTTTTGTGCCTTTGTTGATGATGAAGCTCATTTTAGCCATGTATTTCCCGGATATTGCACTTGCCGTGCCTATGCAGTCACTCACTCGCTCGCTCACTCTTCTAGCTCTGCTGCTGTTACTACTATGTACAATATACTCCTCTTGTTGCTCCCTTTTTTATGAAATGTCGTTATTTGTGAGCGTAACAGTAGTACACAAAGCTACAACAGCAGCAAAAACTGTAGTAGTGTTTCAGCAGAAAATATATAAATAAATAAATAAATAAATTTCTATATAAAGCTATATAAGTAAACCGTTTGTAGAAAGCAACAGTAGTGGTATTAAACTCAACGGGATACTTTCATTGAGGATATTATTATTGTTGTTTTTTCTCCTCCTCCTGTTACTGAATGACTACTATTTACAAGCGTATAAAAATAAAATGATACATCACATCATCATCACCATCATCGTCATCATAATCATGTACAAAAAACTTATTATTTCTTTTTTTCAGCAACAGCGAAAAAAATATATGGGATGCCCTTCTCCTTTTGTAGTAACTGCTCGCATAAGTAGCTTGATGATGATAATAATAAACAGTGTGTATGTATGTACATGATTTCCTCTGTTACTGTATATTTTACAATATATATTCCTACTTCTACTTCTATTTATCTTTTTTTCACCAAGTTAGTTACGAGGGTGGCGGTGGTGGCACATCATCATCATCATGTAATAGCCGTGTCATCATAGATTGCGGATGAGAAATAGCTAAAGTTTTTCTGCTTGTTTTAGTTTCTATATATATTTTTTTCATCCCTCCATGGGTTTCTTCTCGCTTCACTTGACTCCATTTACTATCACCTCCTTCTCCTCCTTCACCATTATTATTATTATTTGCCATGAAAATATAACACACCATCATCGCCACCACCACCAGTTGATGCTCCTGTCTGGTGGTGGTGCTGATGATGATGGTGATGGGGACGCTGGCAATTGATGATGGTAAGTTGTGATTATTGTTATTATGATGAGAACTGTGTTTATTTGATGTATCGCTGCAATCAACGTAGTAAAAGAAAGTATCTTTGTCGGTTGGTGGTACGATATGGTGATGCATAGTTTTGTCCGTTCCTTCCTCTTCTATCCGACTACCACATTATCATCACCGTTATTATTGCCTTCATGATGATGATGATGGTATAAGAATCATCATAATTTCCTATTTTTGCAATCACTCGGAATAAACACACTTTATTTTTTTCTGTTTTGTCAATCGACACGGGTGGGGGAAAGGGTGTGCTTTATATGTTTGTACGTTGTTGAAAGTGTGGAGTTGTGGACATTAGTCAAAAAGCGGTGGTGAAGAAAAAGTTAATTTTATGTTACAGGCAAACAGGATATATTTTGAGGGTTAACCTTACAATTTTCCAGTTTGGCTTGATTTCATTGATTCTATTATTAATTATCCACTGACTCTATTCATGACTCCATGTCTTGTTACCTAATTTACTTTACTTGTGTATAATTTTACTGGGAAGCCATGAATGAACATATTCAAGTAATATGAGTGGGTGAAAAGGTGAAAGATGTTTGGTTGGATGGCTGAAATAATTTATATGATTAAAATTGAGGCCGTTGTAATGAATTTTAAAACGTAGTGGAACGGAAGGTACTGATAGATTGTTAACTGCAGCATGAGTTTTGAAATCTTTATTTTACGAAATTTCTAGTTTTGTATACATTTAAACGCCGCAAAAATATAATATTATCAAACGGTAAAATAATTTGTACAGGTGTACAAGTCGAAGCAATATCTTTAGGACAACTTAGACATTAAATCACTACACGTGGTAAAAAAATATTGAGTAAATACATACAGGCAAGCTAAGGACTCTGTTCTGTGGTTCTAAGAAAATCAGTGGAATAACTACGTCTAGAGAAAACCGCAATAGATAATGAACAAAAACATGATAAGAAAACGATTCAAACGAAAGGCTTGCTAATAAATTTTTGTTTTGTTGGGATGTGGAAGGTCGTAAAAATTGAATCATGATTAATTTTTTTTATCCACAACAAAGTCTATAAAACTGACAATGTAACAAAGTCACAAAAGATGCAAGCATTATTATTATTTCCATTATACGAAAGGAAAATGAATGCAATTTTGTATATAGGCAATTACGATGCACTTGTGCATAAATATAAAAAAGACGAAAAACTATAGTTTGCAATAAACTGCTATATTAGAAATATATATTGCATCCCTTTAACCTTAACCCTAAAAATAGAAATGATAAATACAGTGTCCTATATTAATATCCATATCAAGCTCACTTTTTGCCAGATAAGTTAATTCTGGTAATAAAAAAAGTAACAGGCAGCATGCACATCAATAAATTATTATCATTTTTAATACATTTTAAAAATAGTTCCTTCCTGTAAATTATAAATAAAGTGTCCCATAATAATAACAACTTACAAAGGAAATAGCTTATTATTGAAACTCTGTTATTGGGGCAATGTGCTAAATCAAATTTCTATTTCAAATAAAAGTGTAAAAAAATATAACAGCTACATGAAAAAATGACAAGAAAAAAAGTAAATAGTTCTCCTTTTTGTAATGCTTAATTTTCCATGTACCTGTTTCAATGAGGGACATACAAAAGCATTCTAGGTATATCGTCTTACCTATAAAAAAAGTTATAATAATAATAATATCAGTTGACTACGTGAATGAACTTCCAGTTCTTCAACAAGTGGGTCACCATATGTTTTTATGCGTATAATAGTGCATCCTCGTTCTCCGCATGAGAATGAATAAAAAAATTCAGAGAATAACAACAGCGGCTTGATGATGATGATGGCAGGGGAAGCTGATGTTGGTACCATTGTGACTTTTTTTTGAGCTACACGACATACCTATCTAGCTTGCTTTACTCACACAATTTACAAAATAAAAAAGCAGTGATGCACCTTACGATGACACCTGACCCCTTTCTTTTTTTTCACAATGTTACACCATATTTTCCCCCTTCATCATTTTTAATCCCAGAGAGTATTATTGTAGTAGTGATTTTTTACGTGTGTGTGTGCGTGTACAATGTGATGATGCACACAATGAAAGGAAATTTATTTCAAGGTTTTTTGATGTTGTCTGTGTTGCTGCTGCTGAACAAGTGAGTCAGTCAGTAAGTAGTAAAGGTAGGTAGTAGAATAGAAAAAGAGGTACCAAACACTTTTCCCACGCGATTTACTAAAGTAAACTTGTTGCAAGCATATTCCATTTTTGGATGATAAAGGTTTGACTTCACATCTCTCTCTCTCTCTTTTCTGAGTAGAATGCATAAGAAGACAAAAATGCATGAATGCATAATCCAATTCTGAGCATTAGAGAAGATTACAAAAAGGAAATGTTGAAAGTGATTCATATTTTTTTACCATATGCATACATTGTATAAATAAATACCTGTTCTACACTCAACACAATAGCAGATTGGAACAAAATAAATATGAGCTTAGTTTAAAAGTTATAAATCTACTTAGATTTATATCTAGCTGAAAAAATATACTTTTTACGTATTCTCATAATATATTTTACTGACTTAAGTGTCACCACAATAAGAAATTAATTGCAGTAAATTACATTCATCATAATGCACAAAAAAATTTGTGTAAAAAATATTATGCAGCAATAAAAAAACGTTAATTTTTGTCAAACAATCATTCATTATATTTTTTTCTACAGAAAAAAGGAATTTTCCACAAGGATTTAATCAACCACAATATATTTTTCCATTCAAATAACTAACTACTACTCCAGTCAATCAGCATAGTATACATATGTTCATATATATGTATATATGTATATATATCCCTTCTAATTGTTCATTTATTTAAAAACATTTTATTTTATTTCATTTTACTTCTGCAGCCCAGTGTTCTGCACACAATCACACAATTTTTATGACGCAGTAGAAAAGGCCAGTCACCACATCATACTACCACCACCACCACATTATTATTATTTCATTTCTGTTTTATTGACAAGCTTCAGGCTCATTCATGCGACAAATATGTTGTGCACGTTATCACGACGCTCTTTTTTTGTGGTGCTGGTAGATAGAGGAAAAAAATATATGTACATATAAGTATATATACCTAAGCTTAGGGGGAAAAGAAGAAAAAAATAGTTCATATATGCACTGGATTTTTTTCCAGACAATCAGATAAGCAGAAGTAGAGTGAATGCATGACAGAGAGAGAGAGAAAAAAAATGTAGATATTATGCAGACTCTGCTATTTGAAGGATATAAATATACAGAGAAATTCTTTAATATCCAACCAAATATTATTTTATATGAACTCTGTTACCCTTCTTGTTGTGTGTTGCCCCTGAACTCTAATAAAAAAAAGGTTTCCTTTTTTTACCACACACGTACATACACAAAACACACTATTAATATGTCTCGCTCTTTTTTTACTGCCGTATTCACACGTTACATGCACTTTAACATTCAATCCATCATGAATGACTGATAAAAAATTAAACTCTATTGTGCTCTCCGGTCTTATGTAAAAAAATAAAGTGGCTTATGGGTTGATACCTACATATAAGGTTTGTACAGCTTGTGAGTAATGTGGTATTACGAAGAACGCAAGGAATTTGGTAGCACCGCAGATTACACAAGTAATAGTATGTATGTACATAGACGATGGCAATCAAACCATTTTTACTAGTAAAGTCACATGAGAGAAGGAGGTTTATCAGTAGATGAATAATTTTTTTTGGAAGTTTGGGTTCTTTTTTTGTCTAAATATGTAGCTGTTCAGCAGCAGATATGTATATAGACAAGGCTGGATAATATGAGACCCATGGGGGAATACGAATAGGAAAAATGGCACTTGGTGAATATATGCACATAGTATATTTTTTACCTGATGACGATAATTCCGAGAACAGAGATATAAATCTAGGGTTGTTAATGCTATTATTGTTCTACTGCATTTGGTTAGTGAAAAAGATAAGCATCATCATTATTATTATTATCAACAACAGCAGCACTGGTGTATGTATGTAATATGTGTGTGGTGCATGGTGAAAACAGGAATTTTACGATTAAGTCAAGCCAGGGCTATGACCCTGTTTTTTCCAGTAGTTACTGCA